>CASHSZ010000031.1:0-63000 GCA_949358305.1 Strigamia acuminata | reverse complement strand
CAAAATATAAAACTAAAATTTCAATGAAAACAATTTAAAACAACAAACAACAAAACAATTTGATCTCTGATATCCTTCTTTCTGGTTTGCTTCTATTTAAAAGCAAAATAATTACACCATTTCACCACTCATATTTCAAATATAGAACTAAAATTTCCCTGATAACAGTTCAAAGCAACAAACATTAAAAACAATTTGTCAAAATTCAATAAATATTCAAAATCAATCCACATGAATTATTATCAAAACTATTCGTGTATAACCCTATGGCGCGCATGCGGATTTCGCGGAGTGCGAAAGGGACCCTATATTTAACATTACGGCGGCCTATACCTTGACCCCCTGTTCGCAGTCTCGTGGCGGATTCTGCGGATTTCACCTATTCGTACAATCCGCACGATCGCGCGTGTTTTATCATTCTTGGCAAACCGTTTTTTGAAAACGCGTTGTAACGCATCCTCAACTTTACAAATCTCGCTTAGCGCGATCGCGCTATAACGCTTCTTCGTGTCCAACAAAAACAGCCGATTAAAAACGAAACTTCGGGTTTCGCTAAAACGCGATTTTGATATCGGGAAGGGCACGTGACCACGTGGGTAAAAATAGAATCGAGTTTCGTGAAAACCTAATTTGGAGAAACGGCGTGGTGGTTTTGCGAAATATATCACATGTCACGTGATCGGACGTTGGATCTCGTACATAAACGTTCGTGCCTGGTCAAACCAGAGTCTTTAAAAAATATAAATGCATTTCCCGATCATAGGATTAATTTCGCGCCGTGTGCTCCAGTCATTAATTAGGTTATCTTCGTCGCAACTCGTCATAATAAAATTTTTACAGAAAATCAATCGTTTCGTATTTTATTTTCACTTTCCGGGAGTCTCGCGTCGTCGTAGTCGACGCGAGTCTCACCGAACGCGTTCTGCGGGTTCGGCGAGCGTTTTCAGATCGGGGCGGACCGTCTCGTATAGTACCGGGCGCGCCTCCCCAACTGACCGGTCGATGGTTATATAGTTTAAAATTTCCTCGACCGAGTAAACGGTCGATGCTTCAGCGTCCGGTCGATGATGTGGCATTTGTGCGCGTTCATCCCGTGTCTCTCAGACTGGCCTTCGGGCCGGTCAAAATAAATAAATAAATAAATAAATCCGAAAATAGAACGTATCCTTCCCGGCGAATAGATGCGGCTGGGGTCGTTGAGCGACGGCGGCGACGGCAACCCCGACGACTCGTCCCAAAAAATAAGCTCTCGTATCGGCACCCGTTCGTTTATTTAAATGTGCGCGCGGTCGCGTGCATTCTACCCGTGTCCGATGTAGCGATCGATACGGGATAAAAAAAATATCACCCGAAAAAGAAAGACGATTAAAGTTTTAATTCTCCGGTCGTGGCACCGACTCTGCGGTTCGTACTTTAACCGTTAATTAGATTATCTTCGTCGTAATTTACCGGGAAAAAAAATTTGTAGGGAATCCGTTGTTTCGTATTTTATTTCCATCTCCCGGGGGTCTCGCGCCGTCCCAGTCGATCGGAGTCTTCCTCAACACGTTCGATGGGTTTTGCCAACACTTTCAGATCGCCAGCGGAACTCGGGCCCGCCGCTCGGTCGAGCGGCTCAGTACCCGCCGGGCGGCGTGGTAGCCGGGTTCTCGCTTCCAGTGGCTGTAGGCGTCCTTCTTGAACGCCTTCCTCGCTCTCTCGGTCTCAGACTGGCCTTCGGGCCGGTCAAAAAAAATAAACAAATAAATAAATAAATAAATAAATAAACGAGTCGGCGAATAAAGGCGGTTGGGGTCGCTGGACGGTGGCGGTGGTGGCAGCGGCAACCCCGACGACTCGTCCCAAAAATAAGCTCCCACATCGACACTCATCCGTTAGTCTAAACCTCTTGACGTGCATTCTACTCGCGTCCGACAGATTCGGTTCGTTGTGGGCATAGAAAACATCCGCACACCGATACGGCATGTTTCGACGTCGATGCGCGACCGCGAAGCCGAGTCCCCGACGACGTACATACTCGCACAAGCGCGTTCGCGCGCGCGATATTGCGTGTGATGCGATGCCGATGAGCTCGACACGGTCTTTCGACGCGGGCGTCGATAATAATGTCCGGCAACGTGGATAAATGTCCGCAGAGTGCTTTGTGTTTATGGCAACGCACCGGGACGCAATTAACCAACCACTTACGAAAATTCAAAACATAATTGTTTAACAAAAGGAAACTCGTATAATGTTGAAACAATAAAGAAAACGCAAAATTCAGATTCAAATTTAGATTTGAATTAGGTCAGATTAGGCCAGGTTGTAGATCCACAGACTCTCGAGACGACAACAAGAAAATAAAAAGGATGCGTTTATCGTTTGTAGGTAGAATCTCGCGCCGAGTTAAATAAAAGTCTTTAAAAAATAGAAATCGATTTCCCGGTCGTAGAATTAATTTTGTGTCATGTGATCCAGTCATTAATTAGATTTTCGTGGTAGATGTTGCGTGAAACAAGATCGTGAACGTCTCAATTGGTTTACGATTTAAATTTCATCTCGCAATACACGCTGCACCAACGTAGTCGACGCGAGTTTATATCACTGCACTCGATGGGTTTTGTGAGCCTTTTTAGACCAATCGATCGTACAGCTTGTTTGCTAGTTTCCTTTCGAGGTCAGCGGTTAACTCTTTGCACTCTATGATGCTGTTGGATCCAACGGCGATACGCGTCTCCCGCCTGCCTCTCGGTCTCAGACTGGCCTTCGGGCCGGTCAAAAAAAAAAGAAAAAAATTAATAAATAGATAAATAAGTCGGGAACAAAACGCATCCATCCCGACGAATAGTGACAGTTGGGCTCGTTGAGCGGTGGCGAAGGCGGCGGCAACCCCGACGACTCGTCCCAAAAATAAGCTCCCACATCGACACTCATCCGTTAGTCTAGACCTCGTGACGCGCATTCTACTCGCGTCCGACAGATTCGGTTCGTTGTGGGCATAGAAAACGTCCGCACACCGATACGGCATGTTTCGACGTCGATGCGCGACCGCGAAGCGAAGTCCCCGACGGCGTACATACTCGCACGAGCGCGTTCGCGCGCGCGATAATGCGTGTGATGCGATGCTGATGTCCGTCAACGTGGATATATGTCCACAAAGTGTCCGGTGTTTATGGCAACGCACCAGGGCGCAATTAACTACCAACGAGAATTGAAAATGTAATTGTTTAATAAAAAGAAACTCGTATAATATTGAAACGATAATAAAAACGCAAAATTTAGATTCAAATTCAGATTCGAATTGGGTAAGATTAGGTCAGGTTAGACCCACAAACTCTGGGGGAGCGACACGAAAATGAAAAGGGCGCACCTATCGCTTATAGATGTCTGGCGATCGACAATGGGTGGACGATTAAAGTTTAAATTTCGGATCGTGGTATCGGTTTCGCGGTTCGTATTCCAATAGTTAATCACATTATCTTTGTACCAAACGACCGATACAAAAGTTTTGTAAAATATCCGCCGTTTTATATTTTAATTTCACCTTCCGGTTGCCACGCGCTGTCGTAGTTGGTGCGAATCTCCATCAACGCATTCGACGGGCTTCGAGAGTGATTCCAGTAATCCAGACCAATCCTGGCCCTCGCGGAAATCCGGAGGGTTTTGGTTTTCCGCGATTGTTTTACTCACTTCTGTGGTTTTTCTACTGTATGAGTTAATAGATGTTCTTTTGAACGTCTCTCTGTACAGAATACGGGGCAGCTGGCGCCGACAAGCACCGGCAGCCCCAAACAATTTGTTCAAAAATAAGCTTCTGCACGGGATTTCCATTTTTAACATTATGGTGTTTTTTTTTTTTTATTGCCACCAAAGCGCGCTACCACCGCAAATTTTCCCGCGTTTGCCATGTACGCGCCGAAAACCACAGGCAATGAACTTTTCCACAAACTGAAAAACAAAATATATGGGTAAGCGCACATGGGCGAATAAAACAAGATTAGCCCAATTTCGGAATTTATTGGGTCGACGTTTTGTATTCACGCGTGACGGGGGCACCACATGTGGAAAACGCGCAAATCACGCGCGAATCACGCGCGTCTACGCACATTGGAAACTTAGTATTAACGTTCGTTTCGAGTTAAATAAAAACGACGACCGTGACGAGGACCACAAAGACGGCGATAGCAGGATTCGTCGGAACAACGAGGATTGCCAACGAGAGAGACCCGTTCATTTGCCGACGCTCCATAGTTCAAACTTAAATCGTTCTCGGACTGCCACCAGATGTCACATCAGCCGCTCACGACATACACACACTTTGGTTCGGCAGCTTATATCAAACGCGCGCGTTTCATCTTCCGTCTGATCCTCACTGCCACCTCGTGTTCGTTGGTAAGTAAGTTTGATGCTTTGTGTGATTTCTCGGTCAATGGACCACGCCCACCTCCCTCTCTCTCTCTCTCTCTCTCTCTCTCTCTCTCTCTCTCTCTCTCTCTCTCTCTCTCTCTCTCTCTCTCTCTCTCTCTCCAATTTATTTTCAGTTGTTTACTCGTCTCACAAACAAAAGGAAAATGGCGGAAGCACCACAAGAGGAGGGTGGCGGCAGGTCATACTCCTGCGCTCTATGCGATGATAAACACCCCGATAGTAAGAAACGTTTATTTATTTACTTATTATTTTATATCTTTTATTCCATATGTTTTATTTATTTTATATACATAAATATTTTTTAATTTTATTTTAATTTTTTTTTTTCTTTTTCTTCCCCCCCCCCCCCCCGCCCCACGTGCCTCAGGACCGGACGGATTCTTCTGCGTCGACGTCTTTCGCCACCAGCGACAGCGACACAACATCCACAAGGACGCGAATGATTTCGTCCGAGGGCTGTTGAAAAAATTCTCGCGCGAGCCCGTCTGTCTGGCATCGGTGAGTGTCCAATTATCCTCTTCACTCACACACTAGTTAACTAATTCGTATTTTTATTTTTTCCCCTTTCTTCTTAGGCGTTGAAACGAGTGCACCGACTCAACGGGCGACGCTGTCCGTTTTGTGCGGAGACGCCCTCTCCCGGGGATCTCGTCACTCATTGGGCGGAGGCACACGATTACCAAGCGCCCGCCGGAAATGATGGAGGTGGCGTCAATGAACATTAGTTTTTATTTAATTTTATTTTTTTCTCATAATTTGCATTGTCCGACTCTTCCCCATTTGCTTTTATTTTTTTTTTACAAAAAAAAAAAAAAAAAAATCCACATTAATCATCTTTATTGTTATCATTATTACAAATACACGATCAATTTTTTCTTATCCCGCGTCTTCTTTGCCAGACTCTCGATTCTTTCTCTGAGCTTCGTCACCGTCTCCTTCGTTTTCTTCTGGTATGACTCTTACCACACCCACACGGACTAACGCGCTCACCACTGAACCCGACAAAAGAACATCTCCATCTGGGAGCGTCTCGATCCACATGGAATCGTCTCTGTTGCGTCCCTTCTTTCGCTCCTCCTCCTCTCGTTCCTCCTCCTTCGTCACTCTTCGAAGTATAAGATCCACCGTCTTCAACCTACCCGTCGGCGCACGCGGAGTGGAAGCGGTGGACGACTGGAAAAGGAAAGGGGGAAAAAAAATAAACGAAAAAAAGAATAAATAATAGGAATCTCAACGGGATACCCCTTTAACTGGCGTCGTATTCCCCGTCTCAAAAGGGCGCTTCGGCGTCTGCGGCGTTCTTGGTGACGATGGTTGCGATTGCGGCGACTGTGGTCGGGTCGGTGCCTCATTCCCGGCGATGATTGACATCTGTAAAGAGAGAAATAAATAAATAAATAAATTAAATTAAATTAAATTAAAATAAATTAAATTGAGATACGAACGCGAAGAGAGGAGGAGAGAAAGGAGACCGAAACACGAACGAGAGAGGAGCGTTACAGTTTCACCGTATAGCGGGTAATTGATTGATTGATAGCGCGTTGTACGAAATGAATTATCTCCAAACAAACACCCATTTGTTTATTTATTTGTTAATCTCGCTCGTTCGCTTAATTTTATAAAATTCATTAAACTCATTTGTACATTCATCAAATTGATCGTTTCGTTTAGCGATGAAAACAACGACAATTCAGATGTTCACGCGGGCAACATGGCGTATACGTGCGTTTTGTGCACGCAAAATGTGAATACGGCCAATTGACAAAATAACAATTCATAGACAGAGATTTAACAACTCACCTCTGTGGACGAAGCGCATGGTGCGTCCATTTTGACGAATGAACCGACACGACACCCGGTGATAACAATGGCGGTGGTAACACGTGACGGGTCACACTTCTAATTAAATAATAATAATAATAATAATAACAATAATAATAATAATAATAATAATAATAATAATTTATAAAAATGACAAGTCGAAAACAAGCTATTCACGGGGTTTCGCGGATTGTCGCCAGAATGCGCCACCGCCGCGGATTTTCCAAGTTTGACATGTAGGTGTCGAATATTATGATTAACGAACTTTTCCACGTTAAAATTAAAAAAAACAAAATATACGGTTAGACGCATATAGATAGATAAAACATGATTAATCTGGTTCCGGAATTTATTGGGTCACTTTTTAACGCGGGAAACGTCAAGTGATCGCATCGGACGAACATTTTGGTATCCATTAAAGGACACGAGTTCCACCGGGCTGCGCAGTGGTTCCGAGTAATTACATCACAGGTCGCGTGACCGGACGTTTGATCCAACACGCTAAACGTTCGTGTCTAGTTGAATAAAAGCCTTTACGATGGCGCGCCGTGCATCGCGGAATGGAATTTAAACCATAGACCAGTTTAAGCGTTCACAATCTCATTTCACGCGACATCTATCGTGATAATCTGATTAATGGTTGGGGTACACGGTGTGACGTAATTACTCAGAATCGTCACGTTAAAAAACAAAACGAAATGGGTGGATGGATGGGAATTTTTATTTCAGTCAGTTTTATTTACTCGCCTAAAAAAGAAAAAAAGAAAAAAAAAGAAAGAAAAAAAAAGAAAAAAAAAAAGGAAAAAGGATAACAACGAATACGACGATTGGTCGAGTGGACGGAGATACCCGCCGCGTGGAACCGTGTGCCGAGAGGATGGAGACAGACAGCCGCCATGTTTCCGGATTATGTCACTTGGTGTCGCTCTATGCATCGATAGTGATCACGCGCGGGACAGACAACGTCGTGTTTCCATCTTCCAAAAAGTGAGTAGTTGACCGTTCTACCGTCACATTTATCAGTCAATCGATCGACAAATTGAAAAAAAAAACAACCCTCGATTACCTCTACGCCTCTCTCGACAACGTATCAATTAACACGCGCGTGCAAACACGAACGCCTGCATTGGTTCGGTCGGGCACCGCTCGCTCGCTCATTTGACAGACTCGTGACTTGAAATTTTTTATTTTTTCTTAGCCGTTATTTTATTTTCCTTTGCATTCGACTTTAATTTAATTTCTATGTTCCAGACGATGAACAAAAACGAGAAAAACGACCACAACAACGACGGCGATGATGCAAGGTGAGAGATTCGACCGACCGGTTTCGATCGATCGTTCGTTTATCCGTTTCTTCATTTCTTTATTTCTTTGTTTATTCAGTTGTCAGCCAATTGATCCGCCCCAGTCGTCATCGTGGCAGTGGACCGAACCCGGTCACATTCGACCCATCATGCGGGTTGCGCCATTCCAGCGCGCGACTCCGGAACCGATGTAATTCGGTCAAACGTCTCGTTTGATTTATTTATTCATTTATTTATTTATTTATTTATTTATTTATTTTTTAAGCCATCCTCGCGGACGTTCCGTACTGTTTGTTCGCTTCGCGGGCGCCCAGTTGATGGGACCGGGACGTCCGATGCCGATGTGAGTTAATTCGATTCAACGTTTTGTTTTTGTTTTTGTTTCGTTTTGTTTCACCGATTGGTTGGTTTGATTCGAATTGATTTATTTATTTATATTTATTTTATTTTATTTTCTATTTTTCAAGTCAATCCCGCGGGCGCGCCAGGATGCTAGCGCGTTTCGCGGCCACCGAACCGATGTTGCCAGGGCGTCCGGCGTCGAGGTAATTAATTCGGTTCAACGTTTCAATTTGTCCGCCCGTCCATCAGTTTGTTCACTTAGTTTATTCAATTTGATCTCTTCCTCAGTGACCCACAACCAGGCGCGTAATCGGCGATGTGACGAGTCGATTGTGAATCTTTTTTTATTTTATTTTTCTATTTTTCGTTTTTATTTTGTAAACAATAAAAACACTCAACTTTTATCATAGAATTTGAAAAGTTTGACAATTTCTTATTAAATTTTGAATTGGAGTGTGGGGGGAGCAATGGTCGAAACGTCGTTACGGGGAACCAGATGGAAATGTTAGCGATAAAGTCGTTCAAAGTCATAAAATCGGTGTCGATTTTTACGAGGCGTTGGGGACGGTTGGAACTCGAGTCAACCAATGGACACGTCGATGCCACTCCGTTGTAAAATGCCACACACAGACACACACGTGCACGCGCGAAACATCAACAATAAAGCTCGTAAAACGACACAAATTGTCGAGTGAATAAGCGAATTGGGTTCTCCATTTCGACGATGATTGCCGGGGAGTAATTCGATCCTCCCCCTCTATCGTCGTTCGTCACCCATTGAATTTCGGTCACTGCATCCGATGGATCTACTAACACCTTCAGACCAACCGGGACTGATTCGAGCCCTCGCGGAAATCCGGGGGGTTTCGGTCACAAAAGTCTGCATTCGGGTTGCGCAACCACTCTATTGTTCAGTCGTTGGTCAGCCGGGGCAGTTGGCACCGACGAGCGTCGACAGTCCCAACAAATTCTTCCAAAATAAACTCTCACATCGACATCACAACGTTCCGCCGGTACAAACAAACAAACAGTTATGAAAAACACTTGGTTTATCTATTTATTTATTTATTTATTTGTCCGTTCGTTTACACACACTCTCTTTGCACATGACAGATTCGGCATCTGGTCGTAGAAAATTTCAATATTTTGATGCAACACGTTCTGGTGTCAGTGCGCGATCGTGAGCGAAGTCCTCGACAATGTGCTCGCATGAGCGTGTCTTTGTTTGCCATGCACACGCGTGAACGCATTCCCACGCGCGATAATATGCGAGGTGCGATGTATGTAAGCGCGACATGGATTTTTGACACCGGCATCGATAATAATGTTCACCAACGTGGATAAATGTCCGAAGGTGTCCGGTGCTTATGGCAACGCACCGGGACGCAGTTAAATAGCAAGTAGAATTAAAAATATAATTGTTTAATAAAAGGAAACTCTCATAATGTTGAAACGATAAAGCAAACGCAGAATTCAGATCCAAACTCAGATTCGAATTAGGTCAGATTAGGCCAGGTTATAGATCCACAAACTCCCGAGACGCGACAAGAAAATGAAAAGGACGCGTTTATCACTTATAGGTGCCTGGCGATCGACAACGAGCGGACGATTAAAGTTTAAATTTCGGATCTTGGAACCGGTTCCGCGGTTCGTATTCCAATGATTAACGAGATTATCTTCGTAGCAACCGACTGGAACAAAAGTTTCGTAAAATATCCGCCGTTTCATATTTTAATTTTATCTTCCAGAGTTGACGTCCCGTCGGAGTCGACGCGAGTTCTAATCACCGCGTCCGCTGCATTTTGCGAAAGCCTTCATATCGAGAGCAGAGCGAGGGGCCGTCGTCGCTCGGTCGAGCGGCACAGTACCCACCGAGTGGCGCGGTACCCGAGTTCTTCTGGCGCCAGTGCCTATATGTGTCACATTTGCACGCCCCTCTCGGTCTCAGACTGGCCTTCGGGTCGGTCAAAATAATAAATAAATGAATCGGAAATAGAACGCACCCGTTCTCGCTCGGTCTACCGGCGAATGGGAGCAGTTGGGGCCGTTGAGCGGCGACGACAGCAGCCCTAACGACTCGTCCCGAAAATAAGTTTCCGCACCGACATCCGTTCGCTTATTTAAACCCCATGACGCGCGCGTGGTTGCCTGCATTTTTCGGCTTGTTTCGACACGTTTCGACGTCGACGCGCGACCGTGAGCAAAGTTCTCAGCAACATATGGACATGAGTGTGTCTTTGCTCGCGATCTACGACGCGCGATAATGCACGTGATGCGATGGGGGTGAGCGCGACACGGGTTTTTGGCGCGGGCGTCGGTAATGATGTCCGTCAACGTGGATATATGTCCACAAAGTGTCCGGTGTTTATGGCAACGCACCAGGGCGCAATTAACTACCAACGAGAATTGAAAATGTAATTGTTTAATAAAAGGAAACTCTCATAATGTTGAAACGATAAAGCAAACGCAGAATTCAGATCCAAACTCAGATTCGAATTAGGTCAGATTAGGCCAGGTTATAGATCCACAAACTCCCGAGACGCGACAAGAAAATGAAAAGGACGCGTTTATCACTTACAGGTGCCTGGCGATCGACAACGAGCGGACGATTAAAGTTTAAATTTCGGATCTTGGAACCGGTTCCGCGGTTCGTATTCCAATGATTAACGAGATTATCTTCGTAGCAACCGACTGGAACAAAAGTTTCGTAAAATATCCGCCGTTTCATATTTTAATTTTACCTTCCAGAGTTGACGTCCCGTCGGAGTCGACGCGAGTTCTAATCACCGCGTCCGCTGCATTTTGCGAAAGCCTTCAGACCGAGAGCAGAGCGAGGGGCCGTCGTCGCTCGGTCGAGCGGCACAGTACCCACCGAGTGGCGCGGTACCCGAGTTCTTCTGACGCCAGTGCCGATAGGTGTCCCTTTTGCACGCCCCTCTCGGTCTCAGACTGGCCTTCTGGTCAGTCACAATAACAAATCAAAAATAAGCTACACAACTGACAAAAGTTATGATTAAAATGCTGATTAAAAATGTAATAATATTGTTGCCAAATAACTGACGACTATAAATAAATTTTCCACATTGAAATTGTCCGTAAAATCCGAAGTAAAATTCATCGGAGGAAATTATACCTGTGCACCTCGCTGCGCGGTATCTGCGCATGCGCATTTACGATTTAACGCAAACTTTAAATTAATCCCAGAATCCATCATTGTTCGCAATTGTGATTGCGTCTGGAATTGTGTGCTATTTTAATTGTAAATTTTAATATTTCAATAATCTCAAATCAAACTGAAAAAAAAAAAAAAAAAAAAATATTCATTTCATTAAATTCTGATTGTCGCCCCTCTCGACCACGTTGCGTTCATTATCACGCATTAGGGCGCGCTCAAACGCGCGTACCATTAGAGGCGACGCGTTTGCGTTGGTGCACTGATGTGCGCTTCTCTCGCGGGTGGGCGCAAAGAAATGGAGAGGAAAAGAGAAAACGTAAAGAAGAGAATGGAAAGAATCCTCTCTTTATTTTTTTTTATTTCTTTATTTATTTATTTATTTTTTTTCTTAATTTCTAATTTGTGTCACCGAGTGTCGCGTCGTATTCTCGCGTCTTTGCAGCGAGCGACGGGCTAAAGCTTTCCTACCATACCGCGCTTTGCTTCGCGCACTTGTACGCATTGGTTCATTCGCTATATCGAGTTTCGTTTGCACGGTAAGCAAACCTAGTCAATTTTCAAAATAGAAAAAGGGGAAGAATCTCCAACAATTTGACCGACTCGTCAATTAAACCGACCGACCAACTAACTAAATGAACCAGAACGGGTCGATGCGCGAGCACGGGCGGGAATCCCCGTGGTTACACCACTATCACCGCCATTTTGTTCTCGATCTCTATCCAATTTTAGTTTTGCAGTCGGACTCACGATTTTGTCAGTTTTTCGTTTTTCATTTATTCGTTTAAATTCTTTCTCTTTTTCCTCGATGGTAGACGCAACAAGACGAGATGTCGACGTCGGCCATCGAGGATCGACCACGAGGCAATATCCAGTTAATAGTGGGCCCGATGTTTGCAGGGAAAACAACTGAACTCTTGAGGCGCCTAGAAGGAGAAGAAGCGTTGTTATTGAAGCCCAAAATCGACAACCGCCACATTCCCGGAGAAATCGTCGCTCGTGACGGAAAATCGAGAGCGGCGCGCGCCGTCGAAAACCTCGCGGAAGCCCGAAGACAATCCGAAAATTTCGGGATTATCGGGATTGACGAGGGCCAGTTTTTCGAGGACTTGGTACAATTCTGTCAAGAAATGGCAGAGAAAGGAAAGACTGTGGTAATCGCGGCCCTCGATGGGGATTTCAAGTTGAACCCGTTCGGTCAAGTCTGCGATTTGCTCCCGAAATCAGAGCACATCGTGAAGCTGAAGGCAACGTGCTACCGGTGTCGAGGGGAAGCCGCGTTCACGAAGCGGACGTCGGGCGAAGAAGACGTCGTGGTGATAGGGGGTGCCGAGAAATACGCCCCCACGTGTCGCGCGTGTTTCGCAAATTGTTCACCAATCGGCTAACTAACAAACCGGTCGTGTCGTTTTTAACACCGATAGATTCATTCGAATTAAATTTTTTTTTTTTTTGCGATCAAATAAACCCAATCAATCGTGGCCACTTATCTCAAATTCAATTTTTATTTAAATTATAAACCACAAACGAACAAAATACAATAAAAAATGAAAAATTACGCCGATGGCGCTACGTTTGATAACGATGTCCCACTAAGAGGAAGAAAAAAAAATATATGTATATATATATATATCAAACAAACAAACAAACAAACAAACAAACAAACAAACAAACAAACAAAAAAAAAAAAAAAGAATGATAAAAAGAATAATTAATTAACTAACTGGACAGGTAGATATAGCGCGACGAACTGGTGGCGGTCGCGGGTGACTGGTGACTGGTAACTGGTGACGAACGGGTTGCAACCACCAAACTGGTAGCAAGTTGTGCAGAATTGAAACACATAGTTTCGGGTGGATCTTGGGATATCCGACCACCCATGCGTCGGTGGTGTTGGGCGATCCCGCGCGTGGCGCCTGTTGCATTGGAAATTATTGGCACGCATAGGTGGCAACCATGGTAAGTTACTATGGAAAAAAAAAAAAATGATTAATCAAATCGCGACCGACGAATCGACCATAAATTGCTTTACTCACTCTGGCACATAGCGCCTCGGCCCGAAGAATATGTTATTACCAAATTCCCCGGGCCGCACATAGATGGTCTGCGGCGACCTCGTCGAAGGTGGCGATCGCGACGAACCCCTTAAAAATAAAATAAAAATAAAATAGAATGAAATAAAAAGTGTCAAATAAATAAAACCAATCGATCGACCAATCACTCTCACCTTGTGCCCGGGCGCATTTCACCCCAAATGATGGGGTTATTCACGTTCTTTTTCCCAAACGACAATCGCGATGGGCCCCTTAAAAATAAAATAAAAATAAAATGAAATAAAATAAAATGTGTCGAATAAATAAAACCAATCGATCGACCAACCACTCTCACCTCGTGCCCGGGCGCATTTCACCCCAAATGATGGGGTTATTCACGTTCTTTTTCCCAAACGACAATCGCGATGGGCCCCTTAAAAATAAAATAAAAATAAAATGAAATAAAATAAAATGTGTCGAATAAATAAAACCAATCGATCGACCAACCACTCTCACCTCGTGCCCGGGCGCACTTCACCCCAGATGACGTTCTTTCCGTTCTCCATCTGAAATGTAAAAATTAGATTACCGTAAATTAAATACAAACGAGAATTGAACAGCAAAACACAATCAATGAAAAGGAAAGGAAGGTGAATAAAACCACAGATCAATCAAACAATGATAAACCGAATTATTCTCTTTTCATTTCTGGCAAGCGAGAATATGGCGACGAATTCCGCGCCTCTCCACGCTTCCACTCGTTTAGACACAAGCGGACGAATGGTCGGATTGTTGAAACAATTGTTGTCGTTGTCAATTGGTTGATTGGTAGATAGATAGATAGATAGATAGATAGATAGATTGATAAATAGATAAACGGCATAAATACTTTCAACTTGCTCAGCAGCGAAGCACGTGGCGGCGCGGAATCAGCGGTCAGGTATGGCGGATTTCGATAACGACGCTGCTTGGTGAGCGGAGTTACAAAAAAATAAAAATTTGAAAGCATCGTGAAACAAATAGATGAATAAACAAATAAACATAAATATATAAATAAACAAATAAATAAATAAAATAGACAAAAATAAACAAACAACGTCGCATCACGCGCGGGATTCCATGGTTGTCGCCAGATGCCGCGTCGAATCACTCGCGCGCTCGCCATCAGTAGTGTGGACCCCGTGTCGTGAACAAGTGAACAAGTGGAACGATTAGAGGTAAATTAACCATTTTCCCGGTAAACACTCGTCAGTTGGCGTTTTTACACGCGGTTCGCGGCCCTGGACTGCATTGCTTTTTGCGGCAGGTGAGCGTCGGGACCGCGGTGCCGTTTTAAAACCGAGACGGTATCGTGTACCAGGGCCACGGTACTTTGAAAAACTCGTGTAACGCGAACCGACTTTGTCGTACAACGAGAAAATACAAGATTCTCACTTTTTCTCGGTTTTGCTTTCATTTGATTAATTCTTATGTTACGTTTCAATGCAATTTATCTCATTTCAGAAAACTACAAGACACGAATAAAAAGAAGATTTTTTCGTCTGTTTCTTATTGCATGGTGGGTTAAGCCTATATATAAGATTTTTCTCATTTAATTAGAAATAAACAAAAAAAAAAAAAAAAAAAAAAAAAAAATCTTCTTTTTATATGTGTCTCGCAGACTTCTGAAATAAGATAAATTGTATTGAAACCAAAGGTAAGAATTAACCAAATGGAAGTAAAACCGAGAAAATACGAGAACTTCGTATTTTCTCGTGTTTTCTCGCATTGTTCCGCGGTAGGCATCAAATGTACCACGTCCAACACGTACATGTACGCGCGTAGACTTGCGCGAACAATATGTGCGCGGATGTTTTATTCGACGTCCCACGTTTTGGTTCTTTTTGTTGCGATTTTAATTTTTATCTTTTTTTTCACATCGAAGAAAATATGGAAAAAGGAAAGAGAGGAGAAAAGCCGTCCACAAAGTCGCACCTGTCACCCGTCGTCCTTTTGGAACGCATCGACTTCATGGAGGCGTGGAGCCACACGCCAAACTTGAGCGCCGCCAGTAGTTCCGTGCATGATGCACGCGAGCGAAAAACTAATGATCCCACGAAGATCAAGGGGGTATGTGTCCCATTCCGATATTTACTCTTTTGTCTTTTTTATTTGACCTTTTTTTTTTTTTTATTTTTTTTTTTATTTTTATTCGTTCTTTTCTCTCTTTCTCCAGTCGCTCGGTCGAAGACAGACGAAGGTCCAGGAGACGGCAATGGCGGCGACGGAGGAAAGGGTCGAAAAAATGATGGAGGGACTAGAGGAGAGAATTGAGGAGTTGATAGACAGGACGGAACAAAGACTCAAGAAAATGGTGAAGGCGACGATGGAGGAATTTGAGAAAACATTTGAAGAAGCAGAGGAAAAATGGTGGAAGGCGATGGAGGGAACGATGGGTTGGATAGAGGATGTCGTTGACGACGATGATGACGAAGGCGCTGAAGAGGCAATTGGTGGTTCCGATCTTTCGATGGAATTATAAGAGGAGACGGTTTATTCCCACTCTCGTTTGTTTGTTTGTTTGATTGATTTAGTTTTTGTTTTTGTTTTTAATTTTATTTATTCATTTATTTTTTTTTTTTTTTCAATTGTCAAAGATGTGACACAACTCTTATGGGATAAAAACAACAATCCCCCATCTCATTGTCTCGTATTGTTTGTTTATATTGCGTATATTTTGTTTCTCATTGTAAAAAAAACATCTCATCGGGTGATTAAATATACGTCTTTATTTTATTTATTTTATTTATTTATCTGTTTCTCTTCTTTTCTATATTTTAGCACAATTTATAATCGACCCAGAGTGGTCGAGTGGGCAGGACTACCTGCCGCATGGAGCCGTGGACTCTGGGTTCGAGTCTCGCTTCCGCGATCTTACGTTTGCTTTGTGCAGAAAAAAGGAAAGAAAGAGACTGACTGACTGCTGGGCGACAATGATGATGGTCCGAGAAATTCAACCCTTCTTTATTTTGTTTTAATTTTTATCCTATCTATCTATCTATCTATCTATCTAATTTTTTTTTTTTTTAATTTAAAACAATTACCGTCAGAGTGCGTTACCGTCGGAGATTTTTTCGTGATTGCCGTGCGCGCGAGAAAAATTGCAACCGACAAACTTTCCCACATTGAAATTGGAAAACAAAATATATGGGGAGATCCACGTAGACAAGTAAATCAAGATTAACTTGGTTTCGGAATTTATAGGACACCTTTTAACGCGGGAAACGCAAAAATCCGCATCGAATGGACACTTTGGCGTCCATCGAAGGGCACGGCTTACGTCGGGTGGCGTGGCGGTTCTGGGAAATTACATTACAGGCCACGTGACCAGGTACAAAGTCCTGCGCACAAACGCTCGAGCGGAGTTGAATAAAAGTCCTTGAAATATATAAATCGATTTATCGACAGTGGAACTAGTTCCACGACGAGTGCCCCAACGATTAATTAGATTATCGAATTGGGTGCCGTCTGAGTCGAAGATCGCGAACGCCCCGATCGGTTTACCATTTTAATTTCAACTCGCAGTACACGTTGCACCATCGTAGACGATGCGAGTTTGTATAATCGCGTTCGACGAGTTTGCATACACTTTGAATTCGTTCGCTTCGAGCCATCATGGAGATCCGAGGGTTTCGGTCGAAATTTCCTGAATCGATTTGAAACGGTATTTCCCACCCACGGGTGTTCTGCTCCACCACGAACATTCCGGCGACCATTGCGGCGACCATTGCGGCAACGAGCGCCTCACCTACGGTGAATGCGGGGCAGCTGGCACCGACGAGTGTCGGCAGCCCCAACAACTTGTTCCAAAATAAGCCCACAGACAGACACACCTATAAAGCGTGTTTATTTCAAATAATTGTGCAAAAACACCCATTTAATTGTTTATTTATTTGTTCCTCGTGATACGCGCGTGGCCTGTGCGTTGACGACGTGTTCGCGATTTCACGACGGAATTCGTGGATCCGTTCGTCGGGATTGGACTTTTGGGTGTCGGGTGAAAACGACCGACCGGGGACGAAATTCGAGGCGGAGAAGGGAGAAGGGAGCAAACAAGCGCGCGCGCAAGACGCCAAACGGAGTAAAAAAAATATCCAAAGAAGATGACTAAACTTTACTTTACTTTACTTAATTTTCGAATACTATGAGCACCCGGGATTCCATACTAAGGTCGAAATGACTAAAGTCGAAATCCCGTTTCGACCTAATTCGTTTCGACCCAGGTATCCCATCTAGTCTAAAATAAAAACAAACTCGCTGTTCACTGAAATATCTATATTTAAAGTTTTTACAGTTTTTACAGTTTGCAGAATGTTATAAAAAAAAAAAAAAAATAAAATAAAATAAATAAATAAATAAAAATAAAAATAAAAACAAATAAACAAATAAAACGGAATAAAACGAAACGATGAAACAACGATACATTGAAGCGACGATTATATGGTGGAATAACGCCGAAAAAGTTACGCGAAAACGACAGTTATTTATTTGTATAACATTTTTTTCCCACATTTTTTACCCCATTCACACATAGGATTGCCATTTATTGACACTTGTACATTTTATCTGGATATTCGACAAAGTACAAATTTGTCCATGGAACAAATCCATACTCGAATGGGATGGTGACGCCAAGTTTACGGTCTTTGAAGAATCGATCAAACCGCGCGCAAGACATATTCGAGTCCCAAAGGAAACGCATCCCCAAGACGAGAGTTCTTTCTTTCGTCACGACGATGAAGTTGGTTTCGGTGCCTCGATTCACCCACTCGACGTTCATCTTGATCTGTCCAATTATTTGGAAATGGTCACCAACGATGTTTTTTAGGTACCGGTGTCTATCGTCGTCGTCGTCTAGTTCGCGGATACTGTCCCGAGGGTAGCCCGTTTCTTCGAATAAACGTTCGTCGATGGCGCAGAAGCGCGACCACTCGATTACCAGGGCATTACGCGCGAGATTCCCTATCTTCACCTTGAGCAAGGGATGTTCGTTCGTGGGTTCAAGCGGTTTCGGCTGAATAAGAGAAGTTTTAGATTAAAAATTATACGAAACAATTCGTATCTGTTTCTGGAATTACCTGGAACATGGTTCAATGTTGCGAGGAACGCCAACGAGACGCGGAAAACAGTCTTGTATCGTGTCTGAACTTGATTTGGATGCAAATGAGACACGGGTTACGTCAGATGGCGTGGCGGTTGTGAGAAATTACATCACACAGGCGCTCGCGCGGAGTTAAATAAAAATCCTCGAAATATAGAAATTGATTTATCGACGGTGGAACCGATTCCACGTCGAGTGTCCCAACGATTAATTAGATTATAGAACTGGGTGTTGTCCGAAACGAAGATCGCGAACGCTCCGATCGGTTTACGATTTAAATTTCAACTCGCGGTACACGTTGCACCATCGTAAGCGATGCGAGTTTGTATAATCGCGTTCGACGAGTTTGCAGACACTTTGAATTCGTTCGCTTCGAGCCATCATGGAGATCCGAGGGTTTCGGTCGAAATTTCCTGAATCGATTTGATACGGTTGTTCTGCTCCGCCACGAACACTCCCTGGTTCGTCGAAATATACTCCAAAGTGGGTTCGTCGGAGAACACGGGGCAGTTGGCGACCGATGCGCGCCGACAGCCCCGACAAATTGTTCCAAAATAAATCCAAGCTACCACAACGTTGTTTTCGATACGCGCGTTCCTACACGCGATGACGCGCGTGATGCGATGCGGGTGAGTGTGACACGGGTTTTCGAATTGGGCGTCGACGATGATGTTTGTCAACGTGGATAAACGTCCGCAAAGTGCCCGGAACGCAGTTAATTACCGACGAGAATTGAAAATGTAATCGTTTTTGATAAAAAGAAACCCTCGTAACGTTGAAACGATAAAGAGAACGCAAAATTCGGATTCGAATTCAGGTTCGATCCGCGAACTGTCGAGGCGCGACATGCCAAGCGTGGAGGGGAGCGTTTATCGCTCATAGGTGCCCGATGATCGGAGACGGGTGGGTGATGGGTGGGTGATCGGTACCAGACAGACACAAAACAGAATAAAATCTACCCCCGTACTTCGGTCGTCACTAAGATTACCTTCGCAGTGACCGACTAGAATAAGAGTTTTGCAAAATATCCGTCGTTTCATATTTTAATTTTGTCTTTCCGGCGTCTCGCGCCATCGCTTTCGACGTGAGTTTGTGTCATTGCGTTCGGTGGATTTGCAAGCGCCTCTAGGTCGATCGAGACCAGACACGCTTACTTCAGAGTAGGGACCACTCCACCACAAACATTCCGAGGGTATTGGCGCGCAAAAAGGACGGGGTCCTATCTTCTCGCCACGCAGAATACGGGCAGCCAGCATTGGCAGCCCCCAATAACTTGTTCTAAAATAAGATCGAGTTGATTAGATTCCTTCACTCGTCCCGTAAATACCGTAAATTTCGTAAATGTCACAATACGTGGTGAAAATGATGCGTCACGTGTCTTATCGCGCATTGGGTCACATTTAAACGCGCGTATCGTTAAGGGTGTCGCGTTCATGGTGGTACATTGGTGCCGGGATGTTCAGATACGCGCTCCCGTACGCTTTCACGGCGTTGGTATTGTTTGGTTATAGCGATTGTTTGTTCCAAATAATTGTGCAAAAACACTAGTTTAATTGTTTATATATTTAATCCTCGGGAGATGCGTGCGACCTATACGCCGACCCCAAGCTCGTGATTTCGCTGCGGATTTCGTGGATCTGTCCGGGCTTTTGGGCGCCGGACAAAAAAAGTTTGATTGGAAATGGGTCCCCGGACGGAGAAAAGAGAAAGGAGTAGACACGCGCGCGTGGGACACCCTGTGGAATAAAAAATACCCATGGAAGACAATGAAAGTTTAATCCCACAATCGTCGAATCGGTTTCGTGGTTTGCGCTCCAACTGTTAATTAGATTATCGTCGTTGGGACCGATTGAAACAAATGTTTTGTGAAAAATTTGCAGTTTCAGATTTTAACTTTATCTCCCAGACTTCTTGCCCCATCGCTGTCTACGCTGTCTACGCGAGCCAGACGACAATATGAGTCCTGAGGTCCGAGAGCGAGTCTGCATGTCCCAGGGGACGACATGCGAGTAGCCACTCGTGCGCCCCTTGCCATCGCCAGACATGCTTTCGCCAAAGTATGAACCGTGACAACAACTATATTAAAACAATGTTTATTCGATCGAAAGAATCTATACAACAATTATGAGTACACTTGTCAATTTATTTATCTATTTATTTGATAGAATCTTGGTTGTGGTCACTGTCGGTCACATCGTAACCATCGTCTCCAGGGCCCATCACCCCTTCTCCCTACCACTCCTTTTCATCACCGTTATCATCGAGTCCTTCGTAACCACAGCCATCTTCCTCCTCCATCATGTCCACCATGTCCATCTCCATTTCCTTCACCTCCGCCTGCACCGCCTCTAGCTTCTTCCCCACCGACTTCAACACGCACAACGTCTTCGTCTTCTTTTCCCGCCATCTCGCCGCTTTCTCCATTCGCTCCGCAACCACTTTGTCCAGTTGCTCCGCCAACACCTTCTCCATTCGCTTCGCCATAACCTTCTCCACCACATTCTCCGCCACATTCTCCACCACATTCTTCACCACATTCTTCACCACATTCTCCATTTTTTCTGTTATCACCGCCTCGACCCTTGTTGCCAATCTCTCTTCCCGCAGCACCGAAGGTGAAGACGGCGGCGGCAATGATGTCTCTCTTCGCGACTGGAAAGGGAAAGGGAGAAAAAAAAAAAAAAAAGAGAATAAGCAAATAAATAAAACCCAAGACGTGGCGCGTACCCTCTTGATCAGCGTCAGTTTACCCCTTTTCTGCCTGCCTGGACGCTTGGACAAAGCGGGATCGAGCGGTACCGACGCGATAGCGGCAGTCGACGACGGCGATGTGGTTCTAGTCCGCGTCGCACGGAGAACGGGCGTCGAGATGGACGATGTTTCCCCTTCCCCTTTCACCTTCCATGTTCCTGTCATCATGGTCTCTGAAAACGAAAAAAACGCGATAGATAAAATCAAAAGAAAAAGAAAAAAAAACAAAAAAAACAAAAACAAATGGGTTATTAAATTGAGCTTCATTTTCTGTTAGCAACAATGACCAAACAAACAAATTTTTTCTGCGCGCGCTCACGGATACAATACGTGCATAATTGGGCGGGAATAATTGACAAATGATACCACAAAACACTTGGCTCATTCGCTCGTTCACTCGCTCGCTCACTCACGTTTAACGAAACGAAACAAAACACGCAACTGCAAACGCAAACTGTCTTTGCCCGGCTCTAGCTCGATTTAAAAATGGCGACAATTGAAGCGAAGCTTCGTGCTTCACTGCAACGTGGTGTCGACGAGAGCTTGAGCGAGAGCGAGAGTGAGAGCGAGAGAAAGCGAGTGAGTGGGTGAGCAAGTAAGTAAGTAAGTAAGTAAGTAAGTAAGTAACCAAGTGGAGCATGCGTGGACTGGCGACGATATTTCCGCAGTCGTTCAATTTGGCGTGGGTTTACAACTCCGCTTATTTGGTCGCTGATCGAGTCGGCACGCACTTTAAACATGTTGACGGCAAACAATACACGCGGGAAAAAAAATAACGCTAAGTTGTACGTAAGAAGAGTCTTCATTATGAATAAATGCAAAGGACCGAACCCCGAATATTCGAGTGTCCACACAACCTATCGTCCACCGGGTCTTGGTGTCCGGGTAGAAAGAGGGAGGGGACGGACGCGCGCGTACCGGACATTGCCACTCGGAACAAAAAATGTGCATAATAGGGAAAACGATCAAAGTTTAATTTCCTGATCTTGGAGTCGGTTCCGCGATTTGTGTTCCGACCAATAATTAGATTATCCTCGCAGCGACCTACTGGAACAAAGATTTTGTGGAAAATCCGCCGTTGTATATTTTATTTTTTCTTTTCCGGTTGTCTCGCACCATGTAATCGACGCGAGTTTTTGAGATTGCGCTCGACCGGACTTTGCGAACATTCTCAGAGCGTTCCGGGCCCTCGCGGATATCCGGAGGGTTCCGGTGTGTGGCATCGGTTTGATTGCGCTCGTTTTATTCTGCGTCGTCACTGGCCAGACGCGAATGGTCGGAGGGTCGCGTTCGCGACAAATAGGGGCAGTTGGCGCCGACGAGCGCCGGCAGCCCCGACACATTGTTTCAAATAAAGCTCCTGTCGAGTTGATTCGATTCGATTCGTATCGTGTTAATTTATCTCTGCGATCTACGCGGTTGAAACAATGCCCCGCTCTTCTACCCCGTATTGCGCGCCTCATCGCGCATTAGATCGCATTTAAACGCGCGTACAATTAAGGGTGACGCGATCACGCCGCTAAATCGACGCACACTTTACTCACGGATGCGCACCGGCACTGAAACGTCCAGAAACACGCTTCTACACGTTTCTACGGCGTCGGCATTGTTTATTTATTTGTTTATTCGTTTACTTATTTATTAATTCATCTATTCGGACCTCGTGGTGTGCAAATTGCGGAAAGGTCCCTCATTTTTAGCGTTACGGCGGCCTGTGTATTGGTCCCGTGTTCGCAATTCTGACTTGAACGCAGCCAATCGACCGAGACCCGACGTCAAATTCGATAGCAACGCGTCGGAATGCAAATAACTATCGACGAAAATTAAAAGTATAATTGTTGAATAAAAGGAAACTGACGTAATGTTGAAACGCTAAAAAATACGTAAAATTAAGATTCAAATTCGGGTTCGATCCAGGTCAGATTAAGTCAGATCAGATCCACGAACTCTCGAGGCGCGACATGTTTATCGCTTAAAGATACCTGGCGATCGACGATGGGCGGACGACTGGAGTTCGATTTCCCGATCATGGGATCAGTTTCGCGGTTCGTGCTCCATTGTTTAATGAGATTATCTTCGTTGGGGTCGATCCCAACAAAAAAATTGAAAACAAATTACATTTTACATTTTAGAACTGGCTTCCGGACGCCTCGCACCATCCCCGGCGACGCAGTTGTTGTCGTTGGATTCGACCGACTCTGCGGACATTTTCAAACCCAGACCAGACACACTTGTTTCGAACAAGGAGCCATCAAGCGCTGAGCGCTTAAACGGACCTGTTTCGTCCTTTTCGTGTCTCAATACCCTCGGGGTGTTCGTGGTGGAGTAGATGTCATTTATGCGTTGTAAAAAGTGTTTTCTCTATTGCATCGGCATACGGGCATACGGGGCAGCTGGTGACGGCAGCCCCCAATAAATTTGTTCCAAAAATAAGTTCCCGTCGAGTCGTGTCGATTTCTCTTTCTCTCTCTCTCTGGTCCGCCGTGATCGCGCTTCATTGCGCTAAATTGCCGCCAGAACGCGCTACCGTCGCAACAAACATTTTTGGCGTCCATTAAAGGACGCGGATTACGCGAACGGGCGTCAAATCCCGCGCGCAAACGATCGTGTCGAGTTAAATAAAAGAATAGAAATCGGTGACAAGTGTTGCACGAAACGAGGCCACGAACGCCTCTATTGGTTTACGATTTTATTTTCACCCCATTGTACTCGACGCGCCAGCGTAGGAGAAGTGAGTTTTCGTCACTACGTTCGATGGATTTGCAAACAAACAGACAAACAAACAAACGGTTTCAGACCGTTCCGGGTCCTCGCGGATATTCGGAGGGTTCCGGTGGTGGATTTGTCTCATCACTTTTAATCTATCCTGTGTTGTCATCGGCCAAACCAGTGCCGGTTTGCACGGTACAAAGGGTCGTGCAAAGGGTCGCATTCGCGGCAAATAGGGGCAGCTGGTGTCGACGGACGAGCGCCGGCAGCCCCGACACATTGTTCCAAAAAAAAGCTCCTGTCGGGTTGATTCGATTCGATTCGACTCGTGTTAATTTATCCCTGCGACCCGCCCCCGTAAATGTCGTAATACGCGGTGGAAACGATGCCCGCTCTTCTACCCCGCATTGCGCGCCTCGTCGCGCACTAGGCCGCGTTCAAACGCGCGTACTATTAACGGGTGACGCGATCTCGCCGGTAAGTCGACATGCGCTTTACTCACGAATGCGCGTCGGCACCGAAACGTTCGGAAACATGCTTCCGCGGTGTCGGCATTGTTCATTTATTAAATTATTTGTTTATTCATTTATTTAAACTCCGTGGTTGATTGATTGATGGGCGTGTGGATTTCGCGATTTGCGTTGGCCCTGTGTTCACAGTTTTGATTGATTTGAACGCAGCCAATCGAACGAGACCCGACATCAATCTCGATAGCGACGCGTCGGAACGCAAAGAACTGCTCACCGAGAATTGAAAGTGTAATTGTAAAACAAATAATCAACAAATAATCAATGTGGAACAATCATCGTGTAACATTTTATTAATAAATAGTATTTTGAAAAAAAAAAAAAAAAAAAAAAAAAAAAAACAACAACAACAACAACAACAACTAATTTATCTTTCGATGCGAGTAAATTACAAACTTTGTCTTTGAGTTTTAGTCACCCCAAAAGTTGAATCAAATTTTCAATTTAATTATTAATTCCATCTATCCGTCTGCCTGTCTTCTCCTTGCAGCACCCCGGGTCCGCAGCGATGGGACGCGCGCCGTCGACGAGCGTGTACGTGCTGAGCGGCCCATTGCCCGGCATCGCAACGGAGCATTTCGAGCGACCAGACTCGGTGTCGTCGTAGAGGAGACACAGACTGCACGTCCTTCTTGTTGACGCACCAGGAGCTGATACCATCGTCCACTAGGAGGCAACACGCCACGTCTAGGTTGCAATTAATCAATCAGTTTAACAAAATCCTGCAATCATAAAACGTCTGGTTAAAATTCAAATATTTATACATTTTCTGATCATATTTCACCCATCCAACAACTCGTTTCGTTCCAGGTGTCGCGAAACACTCGATTTTATATCTAGTCGGTCACTTGTTTTTCTTCCACCTGAAATTCAAGATAAATTAATTCAATTCGTTCAAACCAAATAAATCAACTCGTATTAAAAAGATTCGATCCGCATTATTTCACTCGGTTTAACATCGTTAACCTGTATGAAAAATAGAAATAAAGTCATAAATCAGTTTTTTTCTACATGCACCCGTAATTTCGATGGATGAACGGTCCTTCAGCAACGTTGTGCGAAAAACAATGCACGCAAATTCGTTAAATTTCTTCCAGATTCTGTAACATCGATTCGAATGGCCTTGTGTGTATGCGCGCGCGAGTATGTATGTGTGTCAACACGCAAGAACGACGCGAGGACTCCGTGTGGCACCTGTCGCGAGCAACCGAGAATGACACGTAGCAAACCGTCTGCGCATCGTGTTTCCTGCAAAAATGAGAACAATCTGTTTTTTAATACGCTGTCAGAAGTATGTGATGTAAAAAGAACTCATCTAATTGCCCTTCCTTTCCTATTTTCCACTCTCTGTCGCTTCGTTGTCGACAAATGCGTCCTCGTTGTCCCTTTCTATTTCCAATATAGTTGTGAGAGGACCGCGGTGCGTCCTATTCTCTCCCCGATGGACCCGCATTATTGTCCTAGAAAAAACGTACACTCTTCAGTTTATTTCCCCGGGATTTATTTGAACTCAGGCATCCGAATTTTACTCACCTGTTGTGCTTGTTTTCGCGGCTTTTTTTTCCTCCCGGGCTCCGACCTAGTTTGTCTTCATCCGCTGACGCTTATTTCTCGTCGTTTCCAACGGCGGCCATTGCTTTTGTTGCGAGTCTTCTCTGTTTTCGGGTTTTACCAATTCCCGTCCCGAACTGCTCCCGTCACCATCACTTTTAGACAGTTTATGCCCGTTTAGACTGTCGACTCGAATAAACGTTTATTAGTTCCTGCCAGTTAATCGAAGCTAGTTAGGTCGTTTTCACGACCCGATGTCACTCGAACGGATTTATTAGCGCCTCTCTACCGTCTTTTGCCCGTTTCAATCGAGTTTTAGTGTTACCCACTTCTCCCGATGTTCTCCGTCTTCGAAGAATTTACTTATTGTTTACTCTATTCGTCGATAATAAACAGTCAAACTTAAACACCGCCCAGTCTCTCGTCGCACGCCGGACCAACCGGATGTTACACCTGCATTAGTTAAAATAAATAAATAAATAAATAAATAAATAAACAACGCCATCTATTGGGCGTGAATGCAACACACGATTCCACGGGGTTCCCATTGAATTTATTTATGTGGCCGCGCGTAGACAGTAAATAAATAAATAAATATATATATATATATATATATATATAATATATATTATATATACGCAATGTTTTCTCCATTCGAGTAAACTTGTACTTTTATTGCCCTTTTGTACATGTGACGTCGCCTCTGGTCAACGTTTTTGACCCACGATAAAAACTCCAAAATAAACAAATGAGTAAAGGGGACAGAAACCCGAACTTGTTGGTTTGTTTAAACGCGACTGGAGTGAAGTGGGCATCACAGCACCCCGCTCACGATCGCGCGCTCGAAATTATAACGGAGCCCAAAATATTATCGTCTGACCCAAAATTGTTTCGTTTTTAATTAAAAAACGATCACATAGCCGACTCCAAAACCAAAACATCGTAGCTCTTAAAAACGGGTGTAAATCGGAGACTTTGAATCAAAATCATTCGCGGAATCGCCAACAGGTGTCGCGTCAACAAACTGGTAGCGAGCATACATGAACTGGAAATGGAAGCGGGAAGTTTATGCTCGGTCGCGTCTCCGCAGGTAAATTTGGGCGGCTTTTACGAATTTTTGCGATATTTTTGTCAATGAATCGCGTCCGTGGTCGTACGTGTGCACACATGTGGTCGTCGAACAACGCGCATGGATTTTTGTGTTTGGTCGCGGGAGTGTACGTGAGTGAGCGTTTGCGGTGTAACGTGGATGATTTTTACCCGATCGACGGCGAACGAGGTTTATTAAAATTAGACGAATGTATACATTTTTTATTTATTGATTTATACACGATTCATCGATTCATATGCACACGTGTATACCGTATTGGTCCACTCGTTGCCACGCACCGTCGTCGAGCACGGATTTGTGGTCGTTTTCAAATCGCGCGTTTAGAGCGGAATATGCCGACACAAACGAAAAATGTTTTTATTTTTATTTTTATTTTTTATTTTCTCTCCCTTACAGACATCCGACGCAAACAAAGAGACGGAAGGTGGGAAGATGGAAAATGAAAAATTAGAAACCGAGGAGGGGTCAACCGAAGTTGCAACCACGATGACGGTGAGTGGAAAAATTGTCTCACGATTAACAATATTATTATTATTATTATTATTGATGAAAAATAGATAAACAAACACATAAATAAATAAATATTTCTGCCTAATTCGCGAAATAAAAATAGAAAATAATTTATTTATTTCCGCGCGGACATTAAAAATTGATTCATATCACGTGTAAAAATTTCATTTTTTTAAATTTAATTTTTTTGTCCCATTTATGCGCGATCTCTTATCTGTGCCAATTTTAAGCAATGACAAACGGTCCCGATTCTCCAACCATTTAACAGCATCGAATGCCAATTGCAAAGTAGTGATCAAATTTTTCTTCCGACAATTAAATCTGAGATCCGTGGAGAGGGGCCACGTCGGGATAGGAATAAATTCTAATATCCGCGTGGAAATGGGCACGGTCCGGGGTACGGACCCGCTATTTTCCATTTTTCTAAACTTTCTTTGTTTTATTTTATTTTATTTATTTATTTTTTAAACGCTGATTTATTCATACACATTCGTATCGTTCCAGGACACGGAACCGCACGTGGACGAGAGGTTGGTCACTGTGGAAGCGTCGACGGCGGTGAGTGAAAGAATTGGCCCATAATCAAAATTAATTTTGCGAGGATAAGCTTTCGTTGCTGGTTCTGGCGCGATCGACGCAATTGTGACCCATTCTCCCATGTTTGTGCGCGCGAAAATACGCGAACACGCGCGTCCAATTTTTTGTCGTTCGACGCCCCGCGTCTCAATTTGTTTTACGTGTCCACTCCCTTCCCTCCCCCCCCCCCATCCCCCCCCCCATTTTTTTTTTTCTTTTAATTGATTTTTCTTTTTCTTTTTCTATTTTTATTCATTTTTTTATTTTTATTTTTATTTTTTGTTTTTATTTTTATTTTTTTATTTATTATATTTGCTCGTTTTTAATCAGGCCACAATGGACACATCTCGACGACGTCCAGTGGAGTCGATTCTGGACGACTCGCAATCGCAACCAACAGAGCCGATGCTGGAGGAATCCCAAGACACGGAATTCAGCGAGTCTCAACCCTCCGAGTCCAGGGTGGTGTTGTACCACGAAAGGCTGGTGGAGAGGGTGGTGGAGAGGGTGGTGGAGAGGCGGGTGGATAGGCTGATAGAGAGGCGGGCAATAATGGAGGCCATCGTTGGAGATGCAGGGACGGTGAGTGAATTAGAATTAGAAAAATAGAAATTATACACCGTATATCTCCAAATAGTGCATCCACACGCTATCTGGGGACAAATTTTCTCATGTGTACGATCAGAGGCCCGCGCGCGTTATTCGTGAACTAAAATTGTCCCACCGAAGACACGTGTACAAATCGAGGATACCGTTTATCTGTAAATAGCGCACCCGTGCGCTATTTAAAAATAAATGGTCCCGTGCGTTATTAAAGACCTGCGCTTCAATTCAAACAAACATGAAAAATTATAAGATTACGAAATTCGTCAATATTTAACAAAATTAACCAATTTTTTTGTCAAATTTGGTCAAAATTTAGTCAATTTCCATCAAAATTCGTCAATTTTCAACAACATTTCGTCAATTTTTTAACAATATCTTCGGAGACTTGACTATTGGTCCCGCGCGTAACGACGATCATGTTTCGGAAACGTAACAATCGGCCCCATGCGCTATACGGGACCCACACGTTATTCACAAAATCCGCATTCATCCCCACGCCTTAAAACAAGTCCGCGCGCTATCAAAGACCCGCAGAGTAATCACAGATATACTGTATACAGTATATGCATTTTTTTTTCTGTTTTGTTTCTTTTTCTTTTCAATCCGTTTGAATATTCACATTTGCTTGTTTCCTGTCAGGCCGCGTCCGAAGTCATGTCGAACGTCTTGTTTCGAGTCGCACAATGCATCGCGTCTTCCGGGGCACCGGACCATGAACCCGCAACTGCAACGGTAGGCTAAAGAATCAAAGTCGAGTTTACAAGAGTGTTCTTGACTCTCATGTTTCCGACACGATCGGCGCAGACGAAATGTGAAAACGACCAACCAACGCGCGTCATCTCGAGTTAGGCGCGCACATCAAATGCGTGCTCTTTACCGACACATTTAATGTCAGGGTCTATTTAAATTTAATTCATTTATTGGTTAATTTTTTCCTTTTCTTTTTTTTAGTACAAGTTAGTCATTTTAATTGTGGGCGTCTTTTTGGCCCCCTTTTTTCATTTTTATTTATTTATTTATTTATTTATTTATTTTTTAATTATGCACACATTTGTAATTATATTTACTCGTTTCTTACCAGGACGGACCCAACGACGACGGTGCCTTGGACCTATCACAAAGCACGGGGCATTCCGTGTGGTCATCGAGCCTGCCACAAACGTGAGTTCCACGCGCTCTTCGGGTCTTGCACGCAACGTCTCACAATTTATTTATTTATTTTTTTTTTTTAGAGAAACGGATGGGACGGCGGATGAGATTGTGGGGGGGGTTGTGGATGAGATCGTGGAGGAGGTGGGGAAGGCGAGGGCGGCGGAAGAGACTGTGTCGGAGACGGAAAAGGAGATGGCGGTGGAAGAGACTGTGTCGGAGACGGAGAAGGAGAAGGCGGTGGAAGAGACTGTGTCAGGGAAGGAGGTGGAGAAGGAGACGGTGGTGGAAGAGACTGTGTCGGAGACGGAGAAGGAGAAGGCGGTGGTAGAGACTGTGTCGGAGACGGAGAAGGAGAAGGCGGTGGAAGAGACTGTGCCGGAGAAGGAGGTGGAGAAAGAGATGGCGGTGGAAGAGACTGTGTCGGAGACGGAGAAGGAGAAGGCGGTGGAAGAGACTGTGTCGGAGACGGAGAAGGAGAAGGCGGTGGAAGAGACTGTGTCGGAGACGGAGAAGGAGAAGGAGACGGTGGTGGAAGAGACAGTGGAGGAGATGGGAATAGTGTGGCCGGAGATGGAGGTGGAGTTGGAGAAGGAGAAGGAGACGTGGAAGGAAACGGCGGTGGAAGAGGCAGTGGAGGAGAAGGAAAAGGAGAAGGAGACGGCGACGGAACCGAAGAAGAGGAAGTGTGTGAGGAAAGGGGGTGCGAAAAAGAAACGGAAGACCGTTGAGAAGGTGGAAAAGGAAGTATTCGAGGTAACGTAGTAACTGACCATTTTATTTTGACAATCAACGTGATCGCGTTCCAATTTGAAATTGAAAAGCGATCACGTTGATTTGACGTAAATTAATAATTCCCGCGCGCGCACTATAATTTAACCCGCAAATTTAATTTGCCGCGCGCGCATTGAGCGGATTGATCGTATGAATCCGACCCGCGCACAAACTTGGATTCGACATGCAATATCGTATATTTATTTGCCCGTCTGTTTGTTCGTTTATTCATTTATTTATTTTTTTTTTTCTCCAGTCGTTGCCCAGCACATCAGGGTGCACTTGGACGATGCCAAGCGTTGTGACGGTCCCGTCGTCACCAGACCTGTCACCGCCGCGGTCGCCACCACTTCAACCAACGGCGACATTAGGCAAAATGCCTTTAATGTGCCCCGTCGTGAGGTTGGAACGGCTGCAGTTGCCGATCCTCACACCAATGCCACGTCCTGTCATGTCGGCGCCGTGCCCGGTTATGTCGACGCCGTGTTTCACCGTGCCACCATCTGAGCCCATCGCCCCCCCGCCGCCGCAAGAACAGCAACTGGCGCGTGTCATCGCCAAGCCGCGAAGATCCGCGTCGAAGCGGCCCGCATCACCGTTATGGGAACCCGCGTCGAAAAGGTCGGAGACTCGAGTCACGCGGTCGACGGAAAAGGTAACCTGTCTGGTCTATTTGTCTTTGATCGTTTGTTCAATCGTTCCTTCCATTTCTTTCAGATACGAAAGGCATCTGCATCCCAGGGCTCGGTGGTGCCGTCTGGCAGGGCAGGACCGAGTGGGCTTCCGTCCAACCTTCCGTCCAACTTGTCGATGGAGTTGGATCGACGGTTCGAAGAGTTCCAGAAATGGGTGCTCCGGAAGGTGGGGGAGGTGGAGACGGGGGCGGTGCCAACACGGCAACGACGCCAGGGTGGAGGGAAAGGAAAGAAGGGAGAAAAACTCCGGACAGAGGGCGGGAAGTCGTTCTATTGTGCTCTGTGCGCCAAACAACCGGGTAATGAGAAACATACATTTGCTTATTTGTTTGTTTGTTTATTTTTTGTCTAATTTTTATTTTTTTTTTATTTTTTTTTTTTCCTTTCCCCTCCCGCGTACCTTAGGGGTGTCGAAATACGGATATTTCAGCGAGGACGCGTACCGCCATTGGCGCCAACATCACCACCTAGACGCAGTTAAGCGCGAGGATGAAATCTCCAAGAGAGTCAGGAAGCATCTGCGGGACTATTCGCGTAGACCCGATCTCCTGTTGCCGGTGGGTATTTAATCAATTAGTCGATTCGTTTTATTTATTTATTTATTTATTTATTTATTTATTAATTTATTTATTTATTTATTTATTTTTTCCTCTGTTTCCTAGAAGTTGAAAAAAATGCACAAGGCCCTGAAACGGTGCCCATTCTGCATTGCGAGGCCTGTGGTTGACCGACTAGAGGACCACTGGTTGGTCAAACACAGATATCGCATTGCATGGGCACCGGGGATGGGAGAGGGAGAGGGAGAGCGCGTCGGAGACAACGACGACGACGACGACGACAACGACGGTGATTCGGCGTCACGTTCATCATCTTTTCAACGAGGCGATGCGCAGGGAGAGGAACGGGTGTTGCGATCGAGGGTGGTTCCCGTCGCGGAAGGGGGCAGCGAACCCAACAGCGATCCCAACTATTGGGACGATAACCACGAAATGAAAATCTTTCGCGACGGGAGCATGCGGTTCTCCATTCATTCGCTTACTCTCCTGCTCTTTACGATACGGGCTCAGGTTCAGGCGGAACAAGTATATATATTTTTATTTTTATTTTTATTTTTATTTTTATTTATTTATTTATGTATATATTTTTTTTATTTTTTATTTTTTTTTTTAGTATTGGGGCGATCCCGACATCAAGACCCACTTACTCCGGATGCTGGGGATGTTAAACCAATGGAACGACATGTCGGTGAGTGAATCTACCGCGCGCGTCTACGTCGACACTTTTCGGATATTGATTTTCCCGTTTTATTTGCAGAATAAAGATTTCTCGTTCGTTGATGAGGTGCTGATGAAGGAGAGGTTTGTCGTCGTCGGCGAGCCCGAGAACGACGAAGGAGAGGGGTGTGGAGAAGAGAGACGCCGGGAAGAAGAGCGTGAAACAGGTGAAAGGTGTGAAGAGGAAAAAGAAGACGACGAAGATTACAGAAACTCTGAATTTGAGGACGATGCGGAAAGTGATGAGGACGAAGACGAAGAAAAGAAACTGGCGAGGAAGGAGAAAGAGAAACGGGCAAGGAGCAAGAGAAAGAGGAAAGGAAAGGGAAAGTCGAGCGCCGGAAAGAAAAAGTGAATTCGCCTAATCTGCTCCTCAAATGTACGAATACCGTACTGCCTTGATTTAACGCCGGTCGTATCTAAACGCCGGCTCCTGATTAAACGCCGGGCAAACTCAGAACGAAAAGGCAATAAACGCCGGCCTTAAATAAACGCCGGGTTTGTTTAAACGCCGGTTTTAAACGTTTTTTAGACGAATATACGGTAATTTAACGTAAATGATTGGGTGGCGGCAGTAAAAAAACCTTTTTTTTTCGTTAGACGCCCGGCGCGAATAATCGCCGGGCTTTGAATAATCGCCGGAGGGGTCGACTTGGAAAAGTAAATAAACGCCCCGGCGTTAAATCGAGGCAGTACGGTACATGTTTTAAATTTAATTTTAATTTATTTCACTCCTTTAAAACTCGTTCTTTTTTTACAGACAAATGGGCACGTCGGTGTTTGATAGCGACGCAATCGTGTTGTTCGTTGTTCGAGCGCATCATTTTTCGGCACCCCCAATCACAACGATGTCTTCTCTCGCACACGTGGAATGTGGCAGCCTCGTCCACGTCGAGTCTGGTTCGAGTGGACTCTGACAAAACAGCGAAGCTACTCGAATTCTCGACGTCAGTGTGTTTGGTGTCGTCGTTGTTTCGGTCACACGAGTGGCGCCCTCTTCACGTCCGCGCGGAGAAACGCTAAAAATTGCGGACAGCGTTCCAAAACAATCAACGGTCATTCACAGCGAATTACTAATCTGACAATAATTTCTGTGTTCTTGGTGTTGTTTTTGATTACGGTGTTGTTCTTTTTAACAATCAAGCATGGTTCTGCGTTTAAAACACACCGATTTTATTTCTTTTTGTGCTTGTTTGTTTTTTTTTTTTTTTTTTTTTTTTTAATTTTATTAGATTTCAAACAAACAGTTTTCCGGATCGAAACTAATTTTTTTTTTGCTTATATTTAATACTTCTGATAAAAAATAATAATTTATATTTTTCTGAGTTTACAACTTGCAGTTTTATTTTAGTTTTGGTGTGGTAGCATTTAATATTTGCGTGTTTGTTTGTTTGAATCTCGATTAGTCTGGTATAAAAGATGTTATGTTATGTTTGTTTATTTAATGCTGAATTTTAACAATATTGATTTAAAAAAATAATCGATAGATAATTTAACATGTGCATGTTAATTACAAACGAGTTTTAATGATTAAATATGATTATGAAAATTAAAATTAAAATTGAAAACGATTTGAAAAATTAAAAATGATTTATTCACAAAAAAATAAAGAAATATGTATATATATATATAAAAACGAGTTGTTTACAAAAAAAAAAGGAAAAAAAAAAATTAAAAATTAAAGTGACGAGTTGCCATCTCGGCCGCGAACAAAGTTGCCCGTCGCACCTCCTCGGCTGCTTCGGATGAGGCTACGGCGGCATCGACAGCCTCTTCAATGGCGGCCACGACGTTGGGGTCAGTGACGTTGGCCGACGCGACGACCCCTGCCACCGCCGCCACCGACTCCCGAGTCGCTCTGACCGACTGCGACAGAGTCATGGCCGCTGCGGCAGCCGCCGTGGCCACCATGCTCAAAGACAACGCCGGGTCCCGCACTTGGGCGGCAAACTCAACCGACCCGGTCGCGCGCGCAGTTGCACGCGCGCGTCCTTCCGCCTCCGCCGACGCACGAAGTGCCGCAATTCGATGTCGCATTATCGGCGGCCGTGGTGGCGGCGGAAGGCTGCAACAAAGAATAAATAAATAAATCAATCAATCAATCAATCAATCAATCAATCAATCAAACGACCAATCGTGTCAATTTGCAATTTACTCACCTCGGTTGGGCGTCGCGTCTAAGTGCGAACTGCTGAGGGCGGGGTAGGGGCGACGCCCACATCTCGTTAATCGAGGGGACACCCCTCCACGCCGCCCTACCCCGTCCTCGGATTCGACGCGATCGTTCATCATCACTGTCTGCCATCTAGGAAACAAAAATATAAAAAATAAAAATAAATAAATAAATAAATAAATAAATAAATAAATAAATAAATAAATAAATAAATAAATAAATAGATAAAAGATAATAAAAGTTGAACGAAATAAGCGGAGAAGAAACTTGAGTCGAAGCTGGGATGCATGTTGACGGAACATATAAACCCGATGTCGGCAATAACACTGCACCGAGGATGATTTAACAACTTGAAATTGGAAATTCTGTTTTGAATTTTTAAATTTACCGTCTATTTGTTTGTTATTTTGATTGATTTTGTAGTGTTTTGTTTTGCGTTGTTCGGTCAGGCTAGATTGGACGTTGGTTTTCGAGTTATTGTGCCACAGTTGTTGCCGAAATCTGGTATGTATGTCGCGTTCCGTCAACACGGAGGCGAGAAACACTCGCTACGCTTCATCGCGCCCGTCTGTCTAATTATTTGTTTGTTTGTTTGTTCGCTCCTCCTCAAATTCGTCTATCGAACAATTGTTCAAACCCTCGATCGATAAATTGCCGAATTGATTCAATTCGGACAAATTCCCTCCGGAAACAATCGATTGTTTACTTACGGTAAATGCGCGAGTCGAGGTGCGATACCGGGATGCCAATGATGCTTCGTTTGCTTCGCTGTGGTTAATGGTTCCGACACCGGGTTAAACGCGTCGCTAGCGTCGCGCGTATACAACCGCGCGTGTTTGAAAAATAAAATGGGTGAAAATTAAAGAAAAAATATTTATTGGTGAATTATTAAAATAATTGATAAATTAATTAATTAAAAGAAAAAGAAAAAGAAAAAAAAAATAAAATAAAATAAAATAAAATAAAATAAATAAATAAGTTTGGCCGTTGCCGCCATCTGTCGCGTGGACTCAACCACTCACTTGCTCACACTCGCTCACTGTCGACCAACCGTGTGAGAACGTTAAAAGGTAAGTTAACCATTTCACATATTCACATACACACATACACACACAAAACTCGCCCACCCGCACTCCTAAATGCACGTCCAAACACGCGCCCAAACGCATATCCACGTGGAATTTGGCGAGCCACGCGCGTAGCCATTTTTTATTTTTCCGCCCCACGTTGTTGTTGTCGCCGCCAACAGAAACCAAGCGATATTGAGTTTAACGTCTCGCGCGGGGTTTTCGTTTTCTCTTTTTTCGGGAATTCCCGGTTCCCAGTACCGGAATAGCGTCTTTTCTTTCTTTTTCTTTTCGTCATAAATTATCGTTTTTATCAATTTTTTAGTCAGTCAAAAGTGGCCATTCTCGTCATTGAAATGTAATAAAATATAACGTTTCGTTGACAAAAATGGCGTCTCGATTTCCAGGTTCCCGACATTAAAACCATAATCCCGCGTGTTTTGTTTTCACTTTATTACTTTTTTTTTTTTATTTTTTTTTTTTTCATGGAAGAAAAAATGGAATCCACCATGTCGTCTCCTGTCTCCATTTTGCAGTGCGTCGACTATACGTCGCCGCCGTCGACGATCAGTTGTTCCCCGCCGCCGTCGACGATCATTTGTTCCGGGGCGTCTAATAAACGTCGCTCGGTGGATTCGAAGAAAGCGGGCACTCCCGCAAAAAGAAGAAGGGTCAGTATTCTATCAAAATTTTCGCCCACCTATTTATTTGTGTATTCGTTAATTCTCTTTCCTCGTTTTTCAGAGGTCGCTCTTGACACCAAGGACACCAGGTGCCAGGAAGGTGGAGAGAATAGTTGCGGACAAGATTGAGAAGGCGGTGATGAAAAGGATGGGGAGGATCGAGAAGACGGTGGCAAAAGGATTCGAGGAGATGATGGCAAGAATGGAGAGAGTTGTGTTGGGTATGGAAGCGAGGTGGCGAGAGCGCCTGGAGAAGATCGAAGAGGAGGAGGAAAGCGAAGGCGATGGAGAAGAAGATTGCGACGGGAGGGGAAAGGATGCCGGAAAGACTATCAACGACAGTGATGGTTCGATGGAGTATTAGGGGGGGGGGAGGGGGTGCGCCTAAAGGAACAAAACTTTATTTGCTGTTCAGTTTATTCATTTATTCGGTTCATTCGTCCATTTATTTATTTATTTGTCTGTTTTGCAATTGTTTCACTTCGCTGCACCTGTGTGTGTGTGTGTGTGTGTGTGTGTTTTTCTCTTTCCTTTTTCTCAAATTATGGAAAAAGTTTGTATAATTTTATTTTCGTTCGGTCCATTAAACTAATGCATTCGATCGATTCAGTGTGACATTTTATTAAATTTGAATAAAAGATGTGAAAAAATGGATAAAACGCAATAATCGCGCGCGTGACCGAGCGCCTAATTGCGTGACCGTGACTATCCGCTTCCGTCACCGCTCCGGGAGGTTTTCCGATCTTGTACGACATAGTAGATGGATGTGGCGTTGGTGGAACCCTTCAAAAATTTAAAAAAAAAATAAAAATAAATAAATAAATAAATAAATAAATAAATAAATAAATAAATAGATAGATAAATAAATAAATAAATAAATAAATAAATAAATAAATAAATAAATAAATAAAATATCATAGAGAAACAAAACAGATGAGAGATCCGTTCGTCGTTTAGTTACGACGACTGAATAAGTAGTTTAAAACGTAAATAAATTAAATAAAACCAAAAAAAAAATAAGTAAATAAATAAAAGGGATCAAATCTTTCGACCCCTCCCCCCCCTCCCACAGGCCCTGGGGAAGGGAGTATGTGTAATGGCACGTACACATCGTCTTTTTTGAATATTTATCCCGTAGATATGAAGAAGATCGACTGAAACGAAAATTCGGGAGAGTCGAGACTCGAACCCACGACCCACGACTCCGTAAGGCGGGTGACTACCCACTCGACCACCTGGGCCGACGATAAAAGGTCGCCGTTATCGGTGTTGTTGTTTGTTGTTTGTTGTTGTTGTTGTTGTTGTTGTTGTTGTTGTTGTTGTTGTTGTTGTTGTTGTTGTTGTTTTTTTGTTTGCAATTAGTGTCACTAGGTATCGCGTCATAGCGCCGTAGTGTCACGACATTTCAGTTCGCCGCGCACGTGTGGCTGCCCCCTCGCTCGACGGCGTCACACAGCGAGTGGTCCAACTATTCTACTTTCCCAACAACCGGAAACTCGTGGCACAACGAACCAACATTGATGTTGCCACCACCATCGTCGTTTTATTCTCTCAGCGGTGTCGAAATTGTCCGTTTTCAGATGGAACCGAAGCGTGAAGAAGAGAGGCGACCAAGATGGCCACCTATTCCCGTTATCGTGGTAAGCGCGTTTACATCCTTATGAACCCGGGCTATTAAACGGAGTGGTACGGCGCGTATGTGCATATTTTTCTGATTTGATTGATTAATTATTTCCAGGTCGATGACGAGGAAGGGGACGATGACGCCACCCTCACTATTGTCGCCGCCGCCGCCAACGTCAACGACGCACCGTTGTGCAGTGCTAAAGAGGAACACGAAATCGAAGTGAGAATCTGTAATGTCGTGCCTTGGTTCACCTCGATCCATTAATTCGTCCATTTACTTACTTACTTACCCATCTACTGGTCTGTGTCTCTAGATTGGGGTGGTTGAGGTAGAAGTACCATGCGAGGGAGGAGGAGGAGATGAGCGACCCGCGATGGGAGAAGATGTCGAGATGGAACGGGAACTCGCGATTGAGGAGAATCGGAAACGCGCGATTGGAGAAGATCTGGAACGCGCGATTGGAGAGGATTTGGAACGCGCGATTGGAGAGGATTGGGAACGCGCGATTGGAGAGAAACGGAAACGCGCGATTGGAGAGGAAGAGCGAGAAAATGGAGAATCAATGAGCGCGCGGTTTCTATTGGCGCAAATTCAACAAACACGAGAGGAGCAGCGACAGTTGCGTCGAGTCGTGGATGACGAGTTGGGGGAGTTGAAGCGAGAGATAGGATCGCTTCGAGGGCAACTGGAGGAAAAAGAAAAATTGATGATCACAGAGAGGATGAAAGATCTGGATGCGTGGCACCAAAAAGAATACCGACAACAATTGAAATACCATAAGGAATATGAGGAGCATCAATTACAATTGCGTCTCGCGCAACTGGAGCGAGAAAAAAAAATTCAGTTGGAGGAGTGGCGCGAAAAGGACCTAAAGAGGCAAAAGAAGTGTCGCAAAGAAGACCTGAGGCAGCAGCGGGAATGGGCAATGCGCCCACCCGGACAAGGAGTATCGTGGGCCCGGTATGTAGGAGGTTATGCGGAGCAGTTGAAAAATAATTCAACGGAGCTAGGGGTTCGGGCCGCGAAGATAGAGGCGCTCGAAGTGCTGGTGGAAAGTCTCAAAGACCGGTTGCGGAAGGAGTGGCAAATTCGACGTAACCAAGAACGGAGTTCGCGGTTGATCGCCAGATTCGTGAGTGTATCTATCTCTTTCTTTCTTTCTCTTTCTTTTTTTTTTTTTTTTTTTTTTTCCCCCCCCCTTCATTCTCTCTCTCTTTTTAGGGGTCGTTTCCAAAGTTGAGTCGCCCCCCGGATCTTTTTGACAAAGCCATTCAAACCGAGCAACCAGAAAAACCCGAAACAATTTGAGGGCGACTCGGACGATACAAAAACCGACGCGAGACCAACGAGTCAATTGATGCCCATTCTTATTTTAATTATTATTATTATTATTACTATTATTATTGTCATCTCATCATCGCCACCGCTGCATCTATCACACGATAAATAGATAAAAAAAAATTGTTACATGTTCTGGTGGAAATCATAAAAGTTTATTTATTTATTTATTTATTTAGTTTTACAAACAAAAGAGCATAGAAAATCACGGCAATCTACCCACGCCGGCTTCGTGGAGTTGGAAACAATTGCGGTAGCGTGGGCGACATAGGTGGGTCCGGCAGGGAGCGCACCAGAAACTGCTCTCGTGGCGTTCTTTGTGGACCTCGCGACACACCACGCATCGACAACTTTTCCCCGCGCGCTCCATTCGATGGACGACGGGTCCAGTAGGTAGGGCCGCGCGCGAGGCCGTGGTTGTCGTCCTCGTCCTCTCCCGAGCCAAGAGTTGAGCGACAAGTGCCCTTCGGAATTGTAATTGCGATCGATCGCCGCGCGCGGAGGCTGTGACTTCGCGCATGTTGATTCGGGCGTTGACACACACTGCGGGGAATAAATGGAAAACGACGAGTCGAGATTAAGATTGTAACGATAACAATAATGATAATAATCAGAGATTGGGGCCTTGATCCCACCTTGATTCAGCTTTTGAAAGAAGAAGTATCGGTGCCAATAACTGGACCGGCGTCCGATGTGGAATGAGGAGACGAGTCGGTTCAAGACGTCTACCCAATGAAAATTTTCGATGTAGGACAGTGCGGGCGCCGGACATGCAATATCCACGTTCCTGCCACCGATACGACGCGAGACACGGCCGGCCGCTGACAGTGGGTCGACGTTCGTACTGAGCAAACTCACGGTGGTTGTGTCTCGCCACGCAGTGAGCACCAACCGACCGTTTTGTCGTTGTATGAAATCGCCTACAAAAAAAAAAAAAATGAGAGAGATAGATAGAATAAAAATTAATAATTGAATGAATCAAACGCGCGTTCACGTCCGAGCAAATGCGTTACCTCTCCGGTTGCCTTGATATCGTCTGAGTGTCGAAAAATCTGATGGCATCTGGGCCGAATTGGCCCGCAGCGTCCCCACGGCCATGGTGTTGTGGCGGGTGAAGAGGTGTTCGAATAACACGGCGGACGAAAATCGATTATCGCAGGCGATAGTGTACCCCATGCCGAGATAGTGTCTGGCCACGTATACGACGATGCGTCCGAGGACACTACCCGGATACCTAGCAAGTTTGGAGTAAAGCAATCCGAGGTGAAAATAGAAAAGGCGATGAATTGACTCACTCTGGTTCCGGCTCTTCGTCCGGGTCAAAATACATCTTGGTGCGCTTACCCAAGTGCACCTCGTCGTTCAGCACGTAGCCGGTGCCCGCTTCGCACAACGTGAAAAGTTCAAATCCCCATTTGATGGGTTTGGCCGGTTGGAAGACCTGGAAGAAATTTGCCGAACGAATGAACAAATGTAGACAACTGGATGAATAAATAAATAAATGTACGCACTTTTATCTTTGATCGACCTCGGAAGGCGATCATCGACTCGTCAATGCAGAGCGTCGTCCTTGGTTGCCGACATGCGCGGAAGCGTTTGTTGACCAGGTCGGCGAACAAGCGAACTTTCATCGCGCGGTCGTCCTGTTCGCGTTCTTTCAAAAATGACACCCTTTCCGCCGTTGTGCTGCCGCCATCGGGGCCGCGTGCAGAGCCGGTAACGTGCAACCGTTGGTAGGACGGTTGCGTGCCGTAATGAAGGTACCGCGAAATCTCCTGAAACCTCTTGTGTGTCATGGCTCGCCCAACGGCCGGTGCACCGAGATCGCCGACGTTGCTGCTCGACCAGTAGTGTCGCAATTCGGGTTGTTTGTTGTAGCCGGCCAAGACGTGGATCCCTAGATATACATAAAACTCATCGAGCGTTAGAGGGCGGACCCGCGCGCGCGCCCTTGTCGCTGTCCCTCTCGGTTGTGGCGGGTGTTGCGATCGAGACGGAAGTCGGGGCTGTCGCCCGGCGGCCAGCTCGGCTGCCCTTCTGTCGGCCGCGGTGATACACACTCTCAAAACACTGCGTTGTGGTCCGGGTGCTCCAGCGCCACTACCGCAAGCCACGGCGACCAACGTTCTTTGTCTAGTTCTCGGACCTCGTGGTCGTTGCATCGAACGCGTCTAAAACGAAAAACATGTATATTATACGAACAATCAACCAAAAGCGCGTCTGAGAACCCCCGTGAACGACGTGTGCAACGTGTGCGTCAACTTTTCCCAACACCTGTACTCGCGTTCTTCCCACTTCTTTCTCCTGCTTCGCCTCTCTCCGAATGGCCCGGTTCGTCGCCGTCACGGTGAAGCGGGCCGCCTCGCCGAAGAGTTCCTCGAAATAGTCGAATTCCGAGCTGGTAGCCACGCATCGGCCGCGATAGCCGGGTGTTTCGCCGTCGAATCCGACGTCCTGTCGGTACCGCGTCGTCGTGGCGGCCCATACGCGCGTGTCGTTGGGCGTTTTTGGAAAACCGTCCGTCATGGACCTAGGCAAAACAAAACAAAACAAAAAAACAAAAAATAAAACAAAAAAAAAGTAAAGTAAAGTAAAGTAAAGTAAGTACGGACGAACGAGAAAATTTTGCAGTGGAAATAGCGCGGGTGGCTATTTGCATTGGTATTTCAGGGAAAATAGGATGCAGGATATTCCCACGATATGTATATGCATTATTGCGACAACATTTGGTGCACCTTTCTTCGCGATTTACCAGAGTCGGTCGAGTAGATCTTTTAACAAACCTCCGAGAAGGGTTGGACACGGGTATCTGATAATAGGGGGTTCGGGTTTGCAAATAACGCGCGGTCATTAAATGGCGCGCGGGTTGGTGCGCGTGTGCAGCGCGGATGAACGTGATCGTTGTCACGTGCTGGGAACGTGATTAAAGGGGAAGCAATGGCACACGTGTTATCCTCCCTTCCCCCTTGAAATACCGATGCGTTTTAAATTTCATCACGGGTTTAAATGGTAAATGATGCCAATCTTCATTTAAATTTAGAGTAAAATACAAATTATGTTAGCTTTTGAATGCAACTGGTGAAAATATCTACCCACGCTATTTTCGTCAAATATTTCTCTCGAAATATCTGTGGGAGCAAGATGGTGACAATTACACCGCTTGTGGTTCCCGTCTGTGTCCGTCCGCGAACATGGCGCTCGCTCGTCGACATACCTGCTTAATTCGATGGATAGGCCGGTTGATAGACCGGTTGATTCAATTTTCTTCCTCTTTTTCTCGCTGGAAAAGTACTTGGCAGTTGACCAACTACTCGCTGCCACGCCGTCGTCGTGCAGAACGCGTGTAGGATGAACCGAGGGATGATGGGAAACCACAGGGCTTTCACAAGGCTCGCGCGGTCGAGAGGCGAGTATGGAAATCGGACGCGCGTGTATATAATCAACCGCGCGTGCGTGTGCAATTTTACACAACAACAATTTATGTGCTGAAAATTTTGTTAAACGCATGGATAAATAAATAAACGAAAGAAAAACAATGCGAAACGGGGTGCGTGTTTGTTTATTCGAAACCACAAATGAAAAATAAAAAATAGAAAAGAAAATCTGACAAACTGTGCCGTTTCACGGACTGGCACGCGTGTCTTTCAAATCGTCAACAAAATACCGCGGGCGATCCACATTAGCCAGGAAAAAGTCTGCGTGGTCCCGGTCGATGTCCTCGATCTTAGAGATCAATCGGGTCAGAAATTCGGGAATTGCGACCGCTGTCATGAATGTTTCAATTCCGTCTGGTCCCCACGTCTGCGCATACTGTGTTTTTATGGGCAGCTCCGTCCTTATTTTCTTTATAATAGAATGAGCAAAACGTTTGCACTGAAATGTAAATGAGCAAAATTCAATCGAACGAAAGCAAAGAACGAACAAACAAACAAACAAACAAACAAACAAACAAACAAAAACATATAAAAATAATAAAAAATCTATAGTCTGTACCAGTTCTTCGTCTTGGATCAGTAAATCGTGTCGGTTGGTCGACATGGACGATCGCTTCGGGGCACCTTTGTCAAAGAGGTTCATCCGCCAACTTTTAACCTTTCCATTGAGTACGTCTGCGACGTGTTGGAAGCAGATGTTGAAGTGTTTGGTGAGATTTTGCTCAATCGAGTAAGTGGAGTACCTGTGTAAAATAATGAACAAGCGAATTAGACTACGGTGTGGTCAAAAAAATTATAGTTAATTACAGAATAAAATGAAAGAAAACACTCACCGCAGTTTCGTGATAGGAGCGGGACGAATTTTACGACAACCGCTACAAAAGAACTTGGTGTAGCTTTTCCGGTTGGTCCATGTCCGCCCCACACATTCTTCGTGTACCGAAGAGGAACACGATTTGCAACTCAGTCGCGGACTAGTCGACTCCGCGCAGTAAACACTGTCGCATTTGCTTCCCGTGATGTCTCGTTTCTCGCGATACAAGGCTGTCTGAAATTTCAGTCAAACACGAACCACCAAATTAATGAGAGCAGCGGAAAGGATCCCTTTCCTTTACCTTGAACGGATCCGGTTTGTCATTGTCCGGCGACGACGACGACGACGACGATGGCGACGACTTTGTAGTGGGAGTCGGCCCGCGTCCACGTATTTGTTTAGCCTCACGTTCGCGTTTGCTCTTCGCAATGCTAGCGATTAGACCGCAATCGCGCTTCATCCCGCGTCCAGGAGCGGTGCCGCGACCATGTCCGACGCGACCGCCGTCGTTTCCACCGTTTCCATCGCCTTCGCCTTCGCCTTCGTCTTCGTCTTCGCCTTCGTCTTCGTCGTCTTCGATGTCGCTACTGTCATCGTCGTCGGGTCGTGTCTTCCCGAACAAAAACTCTAGGGCCCGAGCTTGTCGATTCAAATCGATGGGTTGCTGAAATAAAACAAACAAACAAACAGACGGACAATCGATCAGTCTAGTTGCCCGGGCAGGTCCTTGGGGCGAGACACTCACGTTCTTCTCCCATTGCGTGTATCCTTCTCGCAACAACTTCATGGTCTTTGGTGTTACCACGATTGCCTAGAGAGAGAAAATGTCAATGACAAATAAACCGAATTGTTTTTCCCTCACCTCGTCACCCTTCTTCTTCTTCTCGTTCCCTTGCTGTTGTCGAGCACCACTGTGGTGGGGAGGGGTATCACCTCCTCTCTTCGTGCCCTTCCCACTTAGCTTCAGAAATGTGGGCAGTACGTCGAATCTGTGTGTCTCTCGCAAATGATATTGCATATTTTCTGATCGTGTGTTGCATAAAGGACAGTCGTCCGCCTTCTTCCTCGTTAACATCAGTGCCTGTTGAAGAAGAGATGAACGATTGAGATGATCACATCAATGAAAATGGGGGAAAAAAAAAAAAAAAAAAATAAATTAAAAAAAAAAATAAATAAATAAATAAATAAATTAAATTAATAAATAAGTAAATAAACAAACAAATAAATAAAGAAATACAGTGTAAGCTATGTAGCCCGGATGTAGGATGGGGCCCAGAAATGTGTCCAGTCCAGGCGATGTTCGTTCTGTAGGGTGTGTACACCTTTTTTTATTTATTTATTTTTTTTTATTTTAGTGTTTTTGTTTTTGTTTTTTTTTCTAATTTATTTCATTGGAAAATCGACATTTTTTATTTTTGTCCGAACCACACGGTAATTTTTTCCTTATATGGGATGCACCGCTTTGCCCGGAATTCGGAAAGGGAAGTCGTCCAAACCAAAGAGTAAATCTAGCATCGCTCCTTATTGGTTGGGCCCGGGCCCGGACAAAATTGTCCGGACCACGTAGTTGTCCGGACGGTGTTATGTCCGAGCTACGCAGCTTACATTGTAAATAAAGGCGAACAAACGAATCGCGCGCGTACGCGCTAGGAAATACCCGACAAAAGTTCTCAAAGTTGCCAACGTGATTGCGCAACAACTCCCTGGCCGGTTTGATTTTTCCAACGTTGTGCATATGCCGCCAGTGATTACATATGTCGGCTTTGGGGCCCTTCGGGACTTTGTTTGAGTCGGGACACAACCAACACACCCCATTTCTCGTATCGATGACAGGTTTGTCCTAAACGAGAAAGATGATTGAACGAACAAACGAACGAACGAATGAGCTGATTGATTGTCGTCGTTGTTACCTTAAGGTGGTCGTAGGACGACCAAATAGCCTGTTGCGACGCACTAGTGGTCACGCGTTGCGATGTACTTGCGGTCATGTGTTGCGATGTACTGGCGGTCGTGAGTCTTTCTTCGATTACACTCAACCTTTGATTAAGGGTGCGTAATTCTTCCGCAATTTGTGTGTATTTAGTCCCACGTCCCTCTTCTTGCTGGTACAAGAAATCTACGCGTGTTTTTAGAACCGTTACATCCTCTGTTCTCGGCATCGTCGACGTGAGTCTGCCGTCATCGAGTCTAGTGGGGGGGGGGGGGGGGGGGGGGATAAAAAAATAAATAAACGATTAAATAGAATAACAAATAAATCATCGCGAGTTACTAGCATCGAGCGCCAAAAAAAAAAAAAAAAAACGGATCGCAATTCGCACGCTTTGAGCCGCGCGTTATATGCGCGCGCTATAGATGTAAACCGCGCGATAACTTCTTCGGTGCGATTCAAATCAAACAATTTGCGTTTCTACTCACCGTTCTTGTTTTTCTTGTAGTTTGTCTGCATCGGGTGCCTCGTTGTCCTCGAATAAAATAAGACTTTTGTTCAGATTCGCCCACTCGTCATCTTCTCTTGTCAAAATTTTCGTTGCCTCGGCTTCATCATTTTTGGTTGTGGTTTTCTCCAATTTGTCGCCCACTTCCATCAAAATTTGCACCTTCTCGGCACCATTCTCCGTCGAGGATCTTATCGTCTCGTCGTCCTTTTTCGTCAAAACGCGCGTCTTCTTGACGCTTTTTTTCGTCCGATTTTTCCGGGCATCTTCGTCGTTGCTTCTTCTTTGTGTTCTCGTTTCGGAATCGCTGTCGTCGTCATCTCTGTGCTGGATATCCATCTCGTCGACCAACTGGCTATCCGAGTACACCGACACCTGACTATCTATCGGTTGACCATCTATATCCGATCTCTGGCTGTCGGTCGTATTCCATTTCTTCGTTCCCTTTAACTTCTTCCTCGCTACCTTCTGGTTTTTTTTCTTTTTCTGTTTCTCCATTTTTTTTCCAGTCCGCACACCTGTACAGAAATTCACATTTCGTCAATAAGCGTATGCGCGTATCTCTCTCTTTCTATTACTATTATTATTATTATTACTATTATTATCACTATTATTGCTTTTACAGGTATTACTATTATTATTATTATTATTGTTATTGTCAAGTGAATAAATGAGCGAACAAATCGGTAAACAATGGCGGTTATTGTGTTACAATACGGGGTTTCCCCGCCCGTGCTCGCATCGTGTTTTCACTCGTTTATCCCCGACCGCCTGTTTAGTCGTTTGTTTGTTTCCCTGTCTATCCATCTATCTATCTATCTATCTATCTATCTGTCAGTCAGTCAGTCAGTCAGTCAGTCAGTCAGTCGGCTAAATTAAAATATGGTGGTCGGGGAAACCGACTATTTTCTCACCTTGCAGATAAAACGCTCGAACGTATCGATACACACGCGTGTTTCACGAAATGGAGTGTGGCGCAATAGATAAAAATCTTTCTTCCTTTTTTTGTTGCGCGTCGTGATACCTTGACGTAACTGCGACAACGTGAATAGGTGGGGGGAGGGATTTTGGTACTGTAAGTAGTGCGAGTGTCTATTTTCAAACAAACGAGCGAGTGGAGAGACGATTCACGCATTCACTCGACCGCCCGCCCGTGCGCGTGCGTACATTACATTAGCATGTGCACACGCGCACGGGCGGGAGACCCCGTGCATCGCCATCACTTTTTAATTTTTAACAAGCATGCGAGGTGGTCTTCATTGCGTTGTGTGAGTTTTCTGGACCAAACTCGACGTGTGTAATTGACCAATTTGTTTTATTTTCACACAACGAACAGACGAATGAAGAAACAAACAAAGAAAGAAGCGGCATTCATTTAACACATACTTTGTCATTGTTTTGGCATTTTTGGCACGTCGAGACAGACTTAATCACGCCGTGCAGTTTCAAACTCTGTTTGGTTTTGTTTGGTTTGGGTTTTTCTTCCCCCCCCCCCCCCCCCCTCTCCCCTACGTTTTATTTGCATCTACAAGTATTTGCTTCTCATTAAATTACGTTTATTCATTTTCTCTTTCTTTCCAAATGGGTAAACAGAAGACCTCGGCTAGACGCGTGTACCCGGCGCGTTGTTACTACGCGCGCGACCGAAGTGACTGGCCCAGCGTCTTGACCAATTATTAATTCAAATGTTAATTTTTTATTTCGCTCTTCTTCTACCAACTGTCTTGCGCCGAGACCGCCGGTGTAGAGGCAGTGGCATCGCGCGCGGATTTGGTCGGACAGGATTGTCGCGGCCATCCGCTTCGCGTTTATGTTGGAGGACCTAAACTCGTTTTTGGACGATTGCCTTGGCGGTCGGTATGGTGGCGGAATCGACCACGGTGGCGGAATCGACCACGGTGGCGTGCAGGGAGATGGAGATGGAGGAGCCCCGAAACCATCCGAGAAGCTTTGCGTGCAGTGGCGGCGGCCACCTCGGTGGCCACCGCAATCGAATGCGTCGTTGGATTTGTCAATTTTTTTCTATTTTCATTCCAATTTTTACTCCAATTTTTTTATTCAATTTCTATTACAATTTTCATTCGATTTTTATTCAATTTTTGTTTCAATCTTTATTCAATTTTTATTCAGATTTTCTCTCTAATTTTCGATTTGTTTTGTTTGTCTGTTTTGTTAAATAGAAAAATAAAATAAAATAAACAAATCTTTGGATTTTTTATGTGGGCGTGTTTGAGTGGCGGTGGAGAAAATGGGATTATCTAGACCAAAAGAGAGAACAACGTGAGCACCCTGTTTGGTTACGTAATTGCTAGGGGCCACGCACATTCCAAGAAGGAGGGTAATAAAGAAAGGTCGTGTAAAGGCGATAAAAAAGGTAGACGTTTTGTTCCGCAACATCGCCCAAACGATAGAATAAACAAGCGGACGGATGGGCAGGGAGAAGAAAAGCACGCGCGCGATCAAACGCGGTGGGTAAAATGTCAGTTGATTCTATTAGTCAGTCCTGGTCGAGGAGCATGCTGTCTTTAACGATTGAATCGAGGATGGCACAAAGGAGATTCCGTACCTTGTGTGAGACAAGGTCTCCCATTGAAATCTGAAAATTTAAATCTGCAGTGGTGCGCCCCTGTCGGTTGAGCGAACGATTGAGACGAGTGGTCGAGGTTATCCGCAGCAGCCAACTATTGTTTATTTTTTAACACACATCCATGTCTGCCCCTATTCATTGCGACGCGTCTAACCGACACATTTGGTTGGCCGGTGACTGCGCAACGCAGCGAGTCTGGGACATGAGACCAGACAGACACCGAAACCCTCCGGATCCCCGCGAAGGTCCGAAACGAACGGTTTGGAAGTGCTCGTGAATCTGGCGAACGCGGTGATATGAATTCGCGTCATTTAGGACGATGCGACGCGCACCGAGAGATGAAATTTAAATCGTAAACCGATCGAAACGTTTACGATCTTCGTTTCACACAACACCTAATACGACAATGCAATTAATGGTTGGAGTACACGATGTGAAATTAATTTCACGAATCGGGGAATCAATTTCTATTTTCTTCTCTCTACGTATCATTTTTATCCTGTAGTCTTTGTGCGTCTTTTCGTTTTTTCCTTGAAATCAGGTTTTCGTGAAACCTGATCCTGGGGTTATCCATGCGTCACATCCGCCTGGTAGGTTATTTTTTCCTCGAAATCAGGTTTTCGTGAAACCTGACCCTGGGGTTATCCACGCGTCACATCTGACCGGTATGTTGTTTTTTTCTTCGAAATCAGGTTTTCGTGAAACTTGATCCTGGGGTTATTCACGCGTCACATCCGCCCGGTAGGTTCACGACGCGCGATCACGAGATAATATTGTTTGCCGACGCGCGCATCATATTCGAGCGTGCGTGTAGCCCGTTCCCCGCGATCACATTGCGACGCAAAGTCGTCCACGACTCCAATGTGCATCCGCGCGTGGTCGCGCTGCAATACGGAATGCGCTCACGACTCCAATGCACGGTTTTTGGGCGTTTATTAAACATTTTTTGACGTTATTACGTGTGATCGCGCGTATATTTTGTTGACGAGAAAGAAAAAAAAAAATTCCTCAAAAGCCGGACCAAGGTTTCGATACAGTACGCTAATTTATCTTTTATTTTTGCAATGTGTGCGCGTCCAATACAAGCATAAAACTAGCGCGAGAATACCGCGATGGACGACCGATCGCAACTGCCGTTCCGCATGGCGTTTGTCCATCTCCCGACCTGAAAGGAGAGAAAAATAGAACGCCAATTCGGTCTCAGTCCTGCCAACGGGACCCGACAGTCAGTGGCTAAAAAGCACACCAGACAACAGGTGATACACGAAATCAACGACAGGTGTCCCAAACTTTTCACACAATCATGATTGTTCCACAAAGCCGAACCGAACACGACAAATAATTTAACAAACAAACAGTAATAACAACGATGTTAAACCACTTGTTTGATGATGAAATTGTACGACAACTACTATTTATTTATTTAATTAAAACATAACAACACACGAAAGAAGAAATAAAGAAAAAGAAAAAAATAAAATAAAATTAAATAAAATAAAATAAAATAAAATAAAATAAAATAAAATAAAATAAAATAAAATAAAATAAAATAAAATAAAAAATTCGAATGATCTGTCTAGTCGACATTGTCATCGTCATCATCTTCACCATCGTCACTATCACCATCGTCACTATCACCATCGTCACTATCAACATCGTCACCGTCGTCGTCATCATCAATTACCCTCTGAAAAGAAAGAAAAAATAAGAGAAACAATCAAAAAAGGTGGATGCGCACCAAACATGTTTACCGGTTGGCAGACCCGTTGCTGAAACTTGTACAGCGATTCGACAGACTTGATCGAAGTCAACGCCATCAAATCGACACACTGAAAATTATCAAACAAAAATGAATGTACATGAAAGGTCGAAAAGTGGTCGCGCGCGTCATCGTGCGTTTTATTCTTACCTTGCCAGACAATTTCTTTAACACGGATTCGACCGTGTCCGCCGCAATAGACGATAAAAGAATGCCACCATCGCGCGTTTTCTCGGCGACCGGTTCGACATCATCCCGCTCCCGCTGCTCCCGTTCCCCTGATCTCGCCTCCGCCACCTCCACTTCACCCATAGCCACTTCAACTTCCGCTTCCACTCCATCCACGTCCACCTCTCTATCCTCCTCAGTTATCTCCACCTCCACTTCCATATCATACACATCTGTATCGACCCAGTCCAGGTCGCTTTCCATCCGCTTCAACTTCTTCTCCATTGATCTCAACCGACCTATCATCTCCTTCCTGCCACGCCACCTCCAACCCATGTACTCTTCGATCCTCTCAATTCGTTTGGTTGTCCCCGTGAATCTCTTTGCTAGAGTCCACGCGATCTGCCTGGCTTTTTTCACCGCCCCCGCCACCGTCTTTTTCTCGCGCTGCGGCGGTGGCAGCAGTGGCGACGCCTCTCCTCGACACGACTTGAAAGAGAGAAAAAAGACAAACGGATAAAAAAAAAAAAAAAAACAAAAAAAAAAAAAACGGATGAACAAATAAATAGATTGATGACAAATAAAGCAAACGAACGAATCAGTACCTCGTTAACTTGCGCCGGGTCTTCCATCTCTCCATCACCCACTAAACAAGCGCGTTTAGATGGAATAGGATCCATTTTTGACGGCGTGTCGGTCAATGGCACAGCGGACGACAAATTCGATGTAGTCGTCGTTTCCTCTTCCCCATCCCCTCCAATCTCTCTGTTTTTCTCCGTAGCGACCTGTAAAAAAAGAAAAAAAAAAAAAAAAAAAAAAAAAAGTGAGGAAGATGGAGGTTATATAAATGAATAAAACCTGAACAAAGGAAAACGAATGGGACGTAAACTCAGTTTCGATCTCTGTTAACGACGGACGAAACGTCCAATGGACGTTAGTCACACGCATCACCTCGCTCACTCGCTCACTCATTCACTCATTCGCTCACTCACTCACTCGGGACTGTACGTTTGACAAAAATTCGTGATAAAAATTACCCCAATTACATTAAAATCTTCTATCAATTGTGGTACTAAGGCGTCCATGATGTCGGGTGGTTAGTTCTGCATCCAGGAGGCATAGACAAGACCAATCACGACTCTGCTCATTGTTGGCCAATCAAATCGCTTCGTACGATGGCGCCAAATTCGATTGTTGGACTGCTTTCTATCGTGTTTTAGAGATTTTTGAGAGAAATCTTACGACGAGAAAACTCTTCTCTTTTTTTTTCCATGGAAAGACACACGGGTTAACCACCAAAAATATTTATTTATTTATTTACGTGTGTTTTGTAGACGACGCGTCTTCTATCGCGTGACACACGCGTGTAAAAGCTAAGTTCGCGCGTTCGACATGTGAATGCAAAACGTTGACCATACGTCGCCGCGCGCGTCGCCGCGCCGCAAGTGGACGAATTCCCCGAAATCGCGCGAACGCCGAAAGTTGAAAATATTCAACTTTGACGCGCGCGACCACTCGTTGCCACCTTTGTTTTCCAGTGAAATCATTGATTTTTACATTGAAAACAGTCACATTCTATTGAAATGAATTGTTTTCACGTCAAAACAATACACGAAAAACAATACAAGAAAAAAAGAGTTCATAAACAAATACAATCCTTTCGACGGTGCGCGTGGAAATTACATGCCGCTCAATGCTCGCCTGCTGCGGCCGGGGAGATTGCAATTTCCCGTCGAGCAAGCAAACACAAAAACCCACCAAATTTTCAACTTTTCCCATTTTAAAAAACAATTAAATATTCTTTAAATTAATAATCAACAATGAAATACCAAAAAAAATCAATTCTTAAGCAACTTAACAATTTTTGTTTTTGTGCTGCATGGGAACCAAAAAATTGGTTGACGCGAGCTTGTGACATGCGCTGCACAGCCTCGCGAATCCTAAGTGCGTCCTCAGCCATACGCGTCGGCCTTGACGCGCGCGTTTAGACGCGCACATGTGAACTTAGCTTTGTGCGCGTCCAGATGCGCTCGTCTAGACGACCGCGTCAGGGCCGACGCGTATAGTTGTGGATGCCTCTAGGATTCGTGAGGCTGTGCAGCGCGTGTCATAAGCGCGTCTCAATTAATTTTTTTTATTCCCATGCTGCACGTCGTTTTGAATTAACAATACTCGAAAATAGTCGTTTTAACTTTGAAAATAATTGTTTTAATTTCGAAAATATTCGCTTTCATATCAAAGTGTCCATTCTCACGCTATATAATGTTTAATACGTAATTTTATTATAAAAAATTTCCAATGTATAAACTTTATTTCTGTTTTCAGTTTCCTGATATGATTAAAGAAAATCCTAAATATTATTTCCAAACATTTATCAAATTCTTTTCAAAAGCAGTTGTGGAGGCGTCTACTACGAACGTGTCATCGTGGGCGTCAAATTTGAATATTTTTAACTTTCTGCGTTTGCACGAATTCGCAGAATTCGTCCACTGGCATCGTGGCGACGCATGGTCGACATTTTGTATTCATATGTGACGCGCACTCTATTTACTCACGTAGAACACACGAATCGCGCGCGTCAACGCGCACATGTAAATTTAGTTTCACTGAATCGCGTACGAGTTTTTCTCTTTTTCAACGCGGAATCGTATTCGACTCGCTTTCTAGTCGAGTACGAGTTTTTCCCTTTTTCAACGCGAAATCGTATTCGACTCGCTTTCGAGTCGAGTACGAGTTTTGCCCTTCTTCAACGCGAAATCGTATTCGACTCGTTTTCGAGTCGAGTACGAGTTTTGCCCTTCTTCAACGCGAAATCGTATTCGACTCGCTTTCGAGTCGAGTACGAGTTTTGCCCTTCTTCAACGCGAAATCGTATTCGACTCGCTTTCGAGTCGAGTACGAGTTTTGCCCTTCTTCAACGCGAAATCGTATTCGACTCGTTTTCGAGTCGAGTACGAGTTTTGCCCTTCTTCAACGCGAAATCGTATTCGACTCGTTTTCGAGTCGAGTACGAGTTTTGCCCTTCTTCAACGCGAAATCGTATTCGACTCGTTTTCGAGTCGAATGCGAATTTTGCCCTTTCTCAACGCGAAATCGTATTCGACTCGTTTTCGAGTCGAATGCGAGTTTTGCCCTTCTTCAACGCGAAATCGTATTCGACTCGTTTTCGAGTCGAATGCGAATTTTGCCCTTCTTCGACGCGAAATCGTATTCGACTCGTTTTCGAGTCGAATGCGAAATCGTATTCGACTCGTTTTCGAGTCGAATGCGAGTTTTGCCCTTCTTCAACGCGAAATCGTATTCGACTCGTTTTCGAGTCGAATGCGAATTTTGCCCTTTCTCAACGCGAAATCGTATTCGACTCGTTTTCGAGTCGAATGCGAGTTTTGCCCTTCTTCAACGCGAAATCGTATTCGACTCGTTTTCGAGTCGAATGCGAATTTTGCCCTTCTTCGACGCGAAATCGTATTCGACTCGTTTTCGAGTCGAATGCGAAATCGTATTCGACTCGTTTTCGAGTCGAATGCGAGTTTTGCCCTTCTTCAACGCGAAATCGTATTCGACTCGTTTTCGAGTCGAATGCGAATTTTGCCCTTTCTCAACGCGAAATCGTATTCGACTCGTTTTCGAGTCGAATGCGAGTTTTGCCCTTCTTCAACGCGAAATCGTATTCGACTCGTTTTCGAGTCGAATGCGAATTTTGCCCTTCTTCAACGCGAAATCGTATTCGACTCGTTTTCGAGTCGAATGCGAATTCGTATTCGACTCGTTTTCGAGTCGAATGCGAATTTTGCCCTTCTTCAACGCGAAATCGTATTCGATTCGCTTTCGAATCGTATACGAGATGGTCGATTTTTGTTTCCCGGACTTTGATTTGTATTCGAGTTGTTACGAGTTCGTATTTTGATCGTATTCGTATTCGAATCGAATTCGAATCGTATTCGAATCGAATACGAATCGAATTCGAGTCGTATTCGAGATGGTCGATGATTTCCACTCGCTCGTATACGCGTTGTATACGAGCTCGTATTTTGATCGTAATCGTAAACGAATCGTTTACAAGTCGTATACAAGTCGTATACGACGTGTATACACCTCGTATACGAACGAAGTTTGGAAAATCCACCGGACACTTACTACGACATGAAAACACATAGTAGTCACATACGTCTTATTTGGAAATTGTGTTTTCACAAACTTCGTTCGTATACGAGGTGTATACACGTCGTATACGACTTGTATACGACTTGTAAACGATTCGTTTACGATTACGATCAAAATACGAGCTCGTATACAACGCGTATACGAGCGAGTGGAAATCATCGACCATCTCGAATACGACTCGAATTCGATTAGTATTCGATTCGAATACGATTCGAATTCGATTCGAATACGAATACGATCAAAATACGAACTCGTAACAACTCGAATACGAGATAGTCGATGACCCGTTCCCGGACTTTGACTCGTACGACTCGTATTCGAGATGTATTCGAGATGTATTCGAATCGTATTCGAGTCGCATTCGAGATGGTCGATGATTTCCACTCGCTCGTATACGCGTTGTATACGAGCTCGTATTTTGATCGTAATCGTAAACGAATCGTTTACAAGTCGTATACAAGTCGTATACGACGTGTATACACCTCGTATACGAACGAAGTTTGGAAAATCCACCGGACACTTACTACGACATGAAAACACATAGTAGTCACATACGTCTTATTTGGAAATTGTGTTTTCACAAACTTCGTTCGTATACGAGGTGTATACACGTCGTATACGACTTGTATACGACTTGTAAACGATTCGTTTACGATTACGATCAAAATACGAGCTCGTATACAACGCGTATACGAGCGAGTGGAAATCATCGACCATCTCGAATACGACTCGAATTCGATTAGTATTCGATTCGAATACGATTCGAATTCGATTCGAATACGAATACGATCAAAATACGAACTCGTAACAACTCGAATACGAGATAGTCGATGACCCGTTCCCGGACTTTGACTCGTACGACTCGTATTCGAGATGTATTCGAGATGTATTCGAATCGTATTCGAGTCGCATTCGAGATGGTCGATGATTTCCACTCGCTCGTATACGCGTTGTATACGAGCTCGTATTTTGATCGTAATCGTAAACGAATCGTTTACAAGTCGTATACAAGTCGTATACGACGTGTATACACCTCGTATACGAACGAAGTTTGGAAAATCCACCGGACACTTACTACGACATGAAAACACATAGTAGTCACATACGTCTTATTTGGAAATTGTGTTTTCACAAACTTCGTTCGTATACGAGGTGTATACACGTCGTATACGACTTGTATACGACTTGTAAACGATTCGTTTACGATTACGATCAAAATACGAGCTCGTATACAACGCGTATACGAGCGAGTGGAAATCATCGACCATCTCGAATACGACTCGAATTCGATTAGTATTCGATTCGAATACGATTCGAATTCGATTCGAATACGAATACGATCAAAATACGAACTCGTAACAACTCGAATACGAGATAGTCGATGACCCGTTCCCGGACTTTGACTCGTACGACTCGTATTCGAGATGTATTCGAGATGTATTCGAATCGTATTCGAGTCGCATTCGAGATGGTCGATGATTTCCACTCGCTCGTATACGCGTTGTATACGAGCTCGTATTTTGATCGTAATCGTAAACGAATCGTTTACAAGTCGTATACAAGTCGTATACGACGTGTATACACCTCGTATACGAACGAAGTTTGGAAAATCCACCGGACACTTACTACGACATGAAAACACATAGTAGTCACATACGTCTTATTTGGAAATTGTGTTTTCACAAACTTCGTTCGTATACGAGGTGTATACACGTCGTATACGACTTGTATACGACTTGTAAACGATTCGTTTACGATTACGATCAAAATACGAGCTCGTATACAACGCGTATACGAGCGAGTGGAAATCATCGACCATCTCGAATACGACTCGAATTCGATTCGTATTCGATTCGAATACGATTCGAATTCGATTCGAATACGAATACGATCAAAATACGAACTCGTAACAACTCGAATACAAATCAAAGTCCGGGAAACAAAAATCGACCATCTCGTATACGATTCGAAAGCGAATCGAATACGATTTCGCGTTGAAGAAGGGCAAAATTCGCATTCGACTCGAAAACGAGTCGAATACGAATTCGCATTCGACTCGAAAACGAGTCGAATACGATTTCGCGTTGAAGAAGGGCAAAATTCGCATTCGACTCGAAAACGAGTCGAATACGATTTCGCGTTGAAGAAGGGCAAAACTCGCATTCGACTCGAAAACGAGTCGAATACGATTTCGCGTTGAGAAAGGGCAAAATTCGCATTCGACTCGAAAACGAGTCGAATACGATTTCGCGTTGAAGAAGGGCAAAACTCGCATTCGACTCGAAAACGAGTCGAATACGATTTCGCATTCGACTCGAAAACGAGTCGAATACGATTTCGCGTCGAAGAAGGGCAAAATTCGCATTCGACTCGAAAACGAGTCGAATACGATTTCGCGTTGAAGAAGGGCAAAACTCGCATTCGACTCGAAAACGAGTCGAATACGATTTCGCGTTGAGAAAGGGCAAAATTCGCATTCGACTCGAAAACGAGTCGAATACGATTTCGCGTTGAAGAAGGGCAAAACTCGCATTCGACTCGAAAACGAGTCGAATACGATTTCGCATTCGACTCGAAAACGAGTCGAATACGATTTCGCGTCGAAGAAGGGCAAAATTCGCATTCGACTCGAAAACGAGTCGAATACGATTTCGCGTTGAAGAAGGGCAAAACTCGCATTCGACTCGAAAACGAGTCGAATACGATTTCGCGTTGAGAAAGGGCAAAATTCGCATTCGACTCGAAAACGAGTCGAATACGATTTCGCGTTGAAGAAGGGCAAAACTCGCATTCGACTCGAAAACGAGTCGAATACGATTTCGCGTCAAAGAAGGGCAAAATTTGCATTCGACTCGAAAACGAGTCGAATACGAGATCATTTTTTGATCTGGGTCGTGAATGCGTCCGTATGTCACGCGAACGCGTGTTGGAGTCGATTCCGAGTTCGTATTCCATCTTGAACGCGCATTGGAGACGTAAACCAGTTTATTTTACCCACTCTCGCTCGATCCCGCTTCATCGCTCCTTGTCGCTCCTGTGAAAAAAAATACATGAGAATGTGCAGAAATGAACCTTCCAATACTCACATGAAAATTGACAACCTTGACACAAAACAGTCTATTGACACTCCCAACACCACCCCGGACGTTTTCCGGAAGAGTTTGGTCCACCCGGAATCCCCAGAATAGTCGCCCCCGAAATGCGGATTTCGCGGAAGCCAATCCGCGGAAAGGTTATGGCCCACACAACGGCCAAACACTCCAACTCGGTGGCATTGTAATTCTTTTCAGCGCCTTGGAGTTTGCGACTTATAAACATGCACGGCAGGTCTTGTTCGACTCCGTCGCGCACGTGTGTTTGGAGCAACGCCGCTCCTAACCCAACTCTGCTGGCGTCCGTGTGTAATATGAACGGCCGGTTTAAGTCGGGTAGAGGCATTACGCCGACTTCCGTCAGCATCCTCTTTATTGCATTAAATGCGATGTTGCACTCATTTGACCATACAAATTCGTTTTCATTCTTCAGGAGGTCGGTAACTGGGGCTGCCACTTCAGCTAGACCCGGTAGCAACCTGCCGAAGAAGTTTATCATTCCCATAAACCGTTGGACACCTTTAACGTCCTCGGGTGGTGGGAAACGATTAATCGCATCGATTTTTTCGGGGCCAATAGCTAAACCATTGACTCCAATGCGATAACCCAGGAAGGCAAGCTCCTTTCGACAGAACTTGCTTTTGCCCGGATGCACGTGTAACCCAGCTTTTGCCAGCCGGGTGAGCACTTGGTCGATGTGCTCAATGTGCTCTTCGAATGTTTTAGAGGCAATAACTATGTCATCTAGGTATGCCCACACAAACTGATGCAGGATATCACCCAATACGCTTTCGATTAGTCTCTGAAAGGTACTGGGAGCATTCACTAAACCAAATGGCATGACGTTGAACATCAACCGTCCAATTGGCGAGTAAAATGCTGTTTTTAACTTATCCTCTGGCCTCATCTCAACTTGCCAGTATCCCTTCGACAGATCCATCGTCGTAACCCAAGAAAAGGGGCTAAGCTCTCTCAAAATGGATTCGATAGACGGCATCTGTATGGGATCTATTTCTGTCACCGCGTTTAATGGGCGGTAATCAATGCATAGGCGTGGGTCCGAGCCCGGGCGCATCACGAGCACAACTCGCGTCGCGTATTCTCCCTGGGCCTCGGAGACAATGCCACTGTCTAGCATTTCTTGGCACATTTTTTGCACTATTTCACGTTTTTGCGGGTTCATTCCCTTATACGCAACTCGTATAGGTTTATTATCCGTCAATTTAATTTCGTGAATAGCCCTATTCGTTCGGCCCGGTTTTTTCGACAGGATCCCCTCATATTTAAGTAGGACCCTTCGTAGGGCTGCCGCTTCGTTTAATTCTAAAGCGGCGTCGGCGACAAGCGTTTCCACTACATTGTCCCGTTGCAATTCTGTTACGAATGCTTTAAAATCGTAATCTTGAACGAATTTCTTTAGGCCTTTCTCCCACTGTGTCTTGTCGGCCGCTTCTTTTACAAGAGCTGGTGGCACGACAATTGCGGGTCTTTCCTTATCATTTCTGATATAATTCCAAGATTTCGTTATTGGATTGGGTTGTATTTCCATTGACGCCATGAGGTCTAAGCCCAACAGAAAAATTCTGTCGCATGTGGGCAGGACCAGGAAAGGGTGCTGTTCTACTCCTCCGAGCCACTCCATGGTCAATAATATAACTCCTTTTGGACGCGCCATTCCGTTGGCGGTTTTTAGACGTATATTTTTATTAACGCCTTTTATCTTATCGGTGAGACCCAATGATGCTACTATGTCTTCGGAAACGAACGAGCGATCTGCTCCCGAGTCTAGTAGTCCCATAATTTTTTCACGTTCTATTGTCATGGGCAACATACATAGGCGGTTGGTGTATTCGACCGCCACGTTGCACATGAAAACACGAAATTCTTCTGTGTCTTCGACTACTTGAGGTAATTCTTCAAGCAGTAGGTTCGGTTCTTCCGCCTCAGCCTCAGCGTTTGCGGTAATTACCTGCAAAGCGTTGTTGGCCCTGTCTTGAATTTGGGCGTTAGCTATGTCACTACCCATTTCTTTGACTGGTGGCGGCTTATCGAACCCTTTGTTAAACCCCTTTTTCTTCATGAATGGCGCAGACGGTCGAGAAATTATTTCTTCGCCGCCTGCGCTGACTCGTTTTTTGACTCGTTTTTTGCCATGGCGAGTTTAATCTCTGCCATCTGCTTCATTATCGCGTCAAACTTAGCGTCTTCTTTCGCTGTTCTTGGGCACTCATTGGAGTAGTGGCCCGGTTGGTTACACTTGAAACAGCGAATATTTGATTTGTCTCTTGGGGCTTCAGTCGATTTTTTCTTTTCAGGGTCTGCTTTCGACGGTGGCGTGTAATTTTTCCGAAAATACTTCGGAATTCGACCGGCATTTGGTTTTAACCTGGCGCGAAATTCTTCTACCGCTCTATCTCGATGGATGAGATGTACTAGCGGTCCTTCCTCATCGCAACCCGTTGATAAGGTATCGCGATAGCTTCGTATTTCTTCGTCCGTCGAATAATCGTCTTTTTCTTCTTTTTTGTCTGATTTTCCGGCATCTTGTCCGGCTTCCTCCCCCTCCTTGACCTCCTCCAGTGTCGCTTGCATGGCTGACGCTGTCGGTGCCTTTTTAGGGGCGGCCAAAGGGTTGGAAGGCAGCGTGGATGTCAGTTTATTTTTTATTTGTAAACCAACGCTAGCTTCTGCCAGCTCCATTATACCGCTAAGATATTCAGTAGGGCGCATAATTTTATCTGTCGCCCCATATCTTTCCGCACTCAACTTGAGACGTTTAGCGGTTGCTGCTTTCTCCGCTTCTGGTAAAGCGGAATAATATCTCTTCTCGATATCTATCGTGTTCTCGAACAGGAAGGCGCTCATCTCCTCGTAGCTACCTCCTGTCGGTGCCCTTTCTTCAAGTAGCACCCTTTGCGAGTATTCCGACAAACCGCCGAGAAAGAAAAGGTTGAATCCCGTGGCGTGAAATTCCATCGGGGCCTTTTCGAACAACAATCTGGCGCGAATGTCGTAATCCATTATGGTTTCACCAGGCATCTGGCGAAGACCTCGCATCTTTCGGCTCACCTCTTCGGGTGTCTCGCCGTAGCGCAGGTCGAATCTCATTAAAAAGTCGTCCCAATTGACGCCTTTCAATCCTTGGTACCACTCACGTGCCGAGCCTGTCATTAGCTCGACAATACCGTGGGTGAGCATGTCTCCTACGGTGGCTTTAGTGGCAGTCTTAATTCGAATTACTTCGTCAAGGAAGCGATCTCCCGCTTTCCATGACCCGTCGAAACGGTTCTGAATATAAAATTGCCACCTAATATTCCCGGTAACACTCATGGTGTCACGTCGGGAGACAGCGTATTTTTTCTTTACGCGGTCACCAGTGCTACGATTACGATCGTTTCGTTTGCTCAGATCGATTCCCTCGGCTTTTAACGAGCCAAGTAGTGCTCTTCCAAGCTCTCCCATCGTATACTGCCGACCCGTCGAATCGGTAAACGCGCTTTGTCGGGGAGGGTCCTGAAACTCCTCCCGTCGGTGGTCGCTATTTTCCGATCGACGTCGTTTCTCTCTATCGCGCGGAGAGTTGGATCTCTTCCGGCGATTACTTGATTTATCCTTTCGTCTGTCGTCGTTGGATGAGGGGTCGGAGCTGGGGTCGGGAGACGGTGAGCGGCGTGGCGGGTTGCGCCGTGAAGAGTTTGACTCTTTCCGGCCCCTACGACGGTCGTCACGTTCCCTTTCTCTGCGTTCATCGCGTTCTCTTTCCCTTCGTCTTTCTCCGGAACCTCTCTCCGAATCGTGATGACTGGGTGCATTTGACTCCAGTCCATCTGACGACGAATCACTATTTCCGTAGTGAAAATATTTCGGTCTTTCATCGCGTTTGCCTTCTTCTCGCGAAGAGGTGCGATCATGCGATTGTCTCCTTGACGACTCGTCGTCTTTAAGGATGGGCACTGGTTGTTGCCACTCAGTCCCTTGTGGATTATCATGCTGTTGGCTTGTGAGAGCTTGCTCTTCATTTCGCCTAGCATTATTAGCGTTGATTAATCGCGTTATCGCATTATTTGTGGCTGAATCGAGAGCTTGCATGCGGGGCCGAGTTTGTTGTTCTCTGGCCGACGCATCTCTCTTGCGCGGAGTAGCTGGTGTTGCTCTCTCCGGCTGGGGTTTGGGTTTGGCCTTCGGCGTGCGCTTTGGGTCTCCCTCTAGGCTCTCGTCGGACAGCTCGGATGAACTGACCTCTGGTTTGCGGACGGATTTCGGGTCATCTCGTCGCAATCTGGCCATAAATGCTCGCTCTGCTTCTTGTTGCGAGTGGAAAGCATATCGATGTGCTCTCAGGGCTCGGTCAACTATTTCTACCTCCTCGGGAGTAGTCGGATTGGGCTGGGTTCTGCCGTACTCGAGAGCTTGCGCTTCTCTTTCCGCCAGCTTCCTCCGTCTCTCGCGAATGGCTTGACGAGCCTCGTTCTCTGCATCCGCTTCAAATTGAGCGGAATCAACCAATTGTTGAGCGTGTGCACCTTCAACAATGGTGATTTGTGGGGATACACTGTGCGCTTTTAAAGCTGCACGTACGATCTGTAACGTTTCGTACACGGTAATTTTCCCCGTCGGAAGGGTGTATCTCACTCCTTCCGCCTGTGCCAATTGCATCGCATCAATCAAGGTGCCCGAGACGCTGTAAGGCTGGCTCGAAACACGCTTGACAGAGGATGAGTTGGACTTGTGTCCTTCGGACCTGACCGAAGCTGGGCGGCTTTGCGTAATTGGCGTGTTTAGTGCCGAATTAGCGGTCGTATTTGAGGCCGTCTTTTGTATCGGAGACGCTGCTTTCGGACTGCCCACCTCGGTGTCGTGCGTTAGACGAGGCGATTGGTTACGGGATAAAACCTCGTTTCCGCTCGTCTCGCCGTCACGGTTAGAACGCGGCAGTTTGGAGTGAGATTGCTCTTCACCCCGCTCTGTCTCGTCCAATCGCTGCCTCGTCTCGGTGCGAGACGGGTGCGATGCCTCGGATGCGCTTCTACGATCGGGTTTAGGCTTACGCCGTTTTTGCCTCGCTTCGTGCGCTGAGGCTTTGGGTAAGGGACCTCCAGATCGCAAGTGATAGTCGGCGCCTTTACGACTGCCGGCTCTCTTGTTTGCGTCGGAGTCGGAATCTGTTACTCGGGTATTATCTGCCATTTCTTGCTTTGGGTATGATG
>CASHSZ010000030.1:0-85902 GCA_949358305.1 Strigamia acuminata | reverse complement strand
TGTTATCGCACATGACGTAATGAGAGAATCTATCTGCCAATTCAGGAGAAACCTCGTGCAAAACACGAACAATCCAAATATAGTCCTTAACAGTCTCCGTCAGGGCTACGTATTCTGCTTCCATCGTAGACAGTGTCACATTCCGTTGTTTGAACGTCCTCCAATAAATGGGCGTGCTGCCCAGTGTTACTAACGTTCCTCCAACAGAGATTCTGTCGTCTCTGTTGTTCGCATAATCGGAGTCGCTGTACCCAATAACTTCGATCCGATCATTCGGGAACAACATTAATCCGTGGTTTCTTGTTGTTCTCAGATAACTGAGCAAGTCCAGTAATGCAATCCAGTGATCCCAGCCTGGATTCGATTGAAATTGACTTAGGATGTTTACTGCATAAGTCATGTCAGGCCTTGTCCTCGACGCGATGAATGCCAAACATCCAAGTAGGCTTCACTGCTTGAAATTCCATATTTACTGTACCGGAAAGTCAAGTAAATATGATGTAAAGATTGTCTTTACTGTTTGTAAATATAACTTTACTGCTTTGCTAAATATGATATTTCACATCATATTTACAGAATTAAAGAAACACATTTACTTCTTTATTTAACATCACATTTACTTCAAATTTAATTAAATTTCAGTTATATTTATCATTGAATTTAATTAGATTTTTGTTCTTGTTTTTATATATTTAACAGCAGATTTAATTATCTTTTTGATCAGCTTTTTTATATTTAACAGCAGATTTAATTATCTTTTTGATCAGCTTTTTTTATATTTATCAGTAGATTTAATTAACCAATAATTAAAGTGAAATACCGGATTTGATTTAAATATATTTATTAAAAAAAAATTATTACAAAAAAAAATTGCGTTCTGTGGAACGACTTTTCAGATGTACATGTACACTGGGGGAAAACCACAGAAAACCCAGTTTATGTAAATTTTGTTGCTTCTCCTAATTTTTCTGGGTCCAAATTGGAGCACCAGACGGTGGTAATTTGTGCTTTTCACTTCCTGGTAGGCGCTTCGCTCGCATCCTGCGAGCTTTACCCGAGTCCATTATTGCGGCTTTATCATCTAAATGTTTAAGCGCCCTCAAAAATTTGTTGGAACGCCAGGATGGTTTGCTAACAATAATTACTCGATTATCGTCGCTTTCGTTGGCGCTTTCTTCGCTGCTCATGGCATCAATTAACAGAGCAGATTTTAATTTTTCTTCTTCTTGTGAGGTTAGATTTAAGGCTTCCAATGCCTTAAGTCGTCGTTTTTGTTCTGTAAAAATACTCAAAATTAGAATAAATTACTACCCAGAGAATTATTGTACTTACTGTAAACCTTTCTTTGTCTTAATTTTTGGTTGTTCCTGTGTGTTTCTTGGCCATGAGGTTGTTTCGCTCTTGTTTCAGCTTCTTTTTTGCTTTTGTAGTATCGTTTTATAGCCGCTGAAATAGTAAAGAGTTAACATCTGTTTTTTTTCTGAATATTTATAAACTGCCTTACTTTCAAGGACAGATTCCTTAATTTCAGGCAAATTCCCACGCACATGTTGTTTAATGAACATCGTTTGTTGTTCATTATCTGGGGCATGAATTCTGAAAAAGAAGAAAAATATGATAGCAATAAAAAAAATACTCTAGTATTACCCTTTTTTGGAGTTAAGCTTCCATTGCTTGCCGCTTTCCTGGTAGCCTAATTTTACTAGATACTGTAAAAAAAAATGGCAAAGAATCAAGATAAGCCAAATAATACATCAATTATAAATATTAAAGGACTTACCCTAACATCTGGGGGAACTGCTTTCTTAGGCGGCTCTGTGTTGTCATCTTTCTCTTCCTGCATTCGGTTGAATGCATTCATTATCTTCTCCTGATTTTGTATTATGGTCTAATTGAAGTAAGTAAGATTAGTAATTGACAGTGTAGATATATTACATGTATCCTTTAATAAGTTTAAAGACTTTCTTACTGTAAACGTTTTAGCGTCCAATTTTATACAGCCACCATCATTGCTTACTACCTCAATTAAGCATCTATCTTGTTTTCTGTCATTCTGTCATAGTAAAGGAGGAAATATAAAAATCAATAATATTATTTACAATTGCATTTAATCAATTATACTTACCCTTTTTTGTACAGTTGAATAATGACTTTTGTCTAAATTGCTATACTTATTAAATGGTCGCTAAAATTTCAAAATATAATCAGTTAAAACTGAATGTGCTGATGAATATTGATTATAATCACTTACCATTAGTTCTTCTGTTTCGTAATCTTTTCCTGACTGTGATTGTTGAAACAAGTCTTCACTGTTTTGTGACAAAAGTAGCGTACTTTTCTGTAAATTTATAAAATTAAGATTTTTACATAATTGAAAATAATTAACTGCTCAAATATGATGTTTTACCTGTCCATCTGACAATGAGTCATTGCAATCTGGCTCAGACAACTCATCTTTATTCTGAAAAATTATAAAATTATAAATTTAAAAATAGTTTACAATTATGTTTAAAAAGGAAGAAATGATGTGCAATCTATTTTAAACAGTTTCAAAACGACAAACAGCGATAAACAAGTTTAAGCAGTGAAAAAATGGTCTAAAGCGTTTATAGCCGGGTTCGAACAGTGAAATAACATTGAAAATTATCTAAAGTAGGCTTTAAATGATGAAAAGTAGTGAAAATTAATGCTAAAAAATGATGTTTTACCTCTTCACCTGACTTCGAGACATTGTATTCTAGCTCATCCGAATCCTCTCCACTTGATTCCAAAGATAGCTGACTTCTCTGAAAAATTATAAATTTAAAACATTAAAAATTTTTGTAAACAAATTTTTTATTTCTATTACTTCAGTTTGTTTTGATGTTTGCTTAGCTTTCCCAGTTGTCTGCTTCTTCTGAAAATAAGTTTTATTATTATTTGTTTTAGACATATTACTTACCACCGGATGTTGTGTGTATTTTTTTAATTTTCCTGGGTTTCCCTTTTTAACAGAAGATGTAATGTTGTCCGACTCATCTTCATCACTGGATAAGAAAGGTAGCATAGATCTCTGAAAAATTATAATTTATAAAATTATACATTTAAAAATAGTCAACAATTATTTTTAAAAAGGAAAAAATGATGTGTAATCTAGTTTAAGCAGTTTAAAAAACGGTACACACAGTTTGAAATTATGAAAGCCATTTAAAATCATGTTTAAACAGTGAAAAAAAGTGATAAAACGATGAAGACCACCTAAAGTTGCCTTTAAAATGTGATAAAACGGTGAAAACTGCCTAAAGTTAACTTTAAACAGAGATAGGACTGTTTAAATCAATACCAAAATTTTGTTATATGTAATTTTCGTGTTAAATTGAAATTTGACATTTTTGGTACAAGAAATCCTGTTTTATCTTCCTTTTTTATTTATTTTTAATTTAAAGATTGGTTTAATCTAGGTTTATATTTATTTCATGGTTTAATCACTTATTTCCTGTTATTTCTTAATTTTTCGGAAGTATACATTTGAAATTGGAAAGTTATTGATTATCAATCGTATATTAACACTTCAATTCTGAGTAAAATTCGAATTTTGCGCCAATGACATCATAATCTCTCATAATTGTAAGCATTGGCGTCTATTGATGACTTTAGGAACTACAAGTTAAGTTTGCTCCCAACATGGCTTCCATGCATTAAATGTTTACATCTGTGGTTTTTTCTAACTGGATTATGTGTACGTCTGTGACATTTGTGTGAATTGTGGTGAATTACTGTGGCTACAGCTGACTACATTTGGAAACCGGAAGAAAATTAAATAGATGTGAAAAATAGGATCATTGTGACGGTAGGAACGAATTGTAGTTTTAATCAACTGGTGCGTCTAGGATTGATTGATTTGATTTGTTTATTGATTTTGATGTTTTATTTATTGATTTTAATGCTTTGTTAATGGATTTTAATGCTTTTCGTACGTTTTCGCGATGATCTGGCTTCGTGTTCGCGGTGTTTTCAAATTTCAATTCGTGTTCGCCGTGTTTTCAAATTTCAATTCGATTTGAAAACATCGCGAACACGAAACCAAATCATCGCGAAAACGTATCGGTGGAAATTTTTGAATCGTGTTCGCAATGTTTCGGTTGTTCGAACACATCGCAAAATGTAATTATTTATTTAGAATTTTTATTCTTGTTTTTGAACTGAATTGAAGGGAAAATAGTGACATTTTGGCCGCGTTTGAGCTCTCGAAAGCGGCCGTAAACTTTGTTTATTTTATTTTTTTAGATTGTTTATTTTATTGTTTCATTGATGTGTTTATTGATTTTATTGATTTTTCACACATTTCCACCATAAGGAAATTTCCACCATAAGGAAATTACAAGCGAAAAAATTCAATTTTTTCTCGTTATTGAATGTCAATTTAATTTTGATGATAAAAATTCAGAATATTACATAAGGGATGGTTGTTGTATTCAATGGTCACTGGTTATGAATTGTTTATCGCAATGGATACATGAATATTCAGCTAACATTTCCCCTTTTCAACACGCAAGTCGGATGTCGCAACTTGATGAATGATTTTTCCTAATTATGTCGTGATAATCTGTGCTGATTTAATTGCAACTTACACTCTTTTAATTTATATATCATTCACTTCCTAAAATAATTAACACTAGACTCGAGTTTCTCACAATTCTCAAAAAAGTTATATTTCGTATTTAGAATTTTTCCGAGATTAAAAGAGATAAAAAAGCCAATTCGGTTCACCACAATGTAAAATTAAATACTGACAAGCGTGGTTTTTAAAGTCCTTAAATCGGTTAGGAAAAAGAAATCTTTTTCTAATTCCCCACTGTCGGACATTTTTCAAAACGGCGCTCTATGACAGCCATTTGCTATTTGCCATTTGAAATCAATTGGTCACTCTTCCCTTGACATTTTTTCCAACTTAAGGTGGTTGGGAAGTATTTTTTTGCTCGAATCTCTGCAATGTTGCCTAATAAGTAAATTCGGACCCCGGAAATATTCTTTTTAACTAATTTCACATCGATTTCGTTACTAAACAATTATATTCTTTTTATTTTTTGTTATCCAAAATTTTAATAAACAATTATATATTTACCTTTTTCACATTGGTTGTTTTTTTCTTCCCAGAAGTATTCCGTTCATCAAAAATGTCCCGAATACCTTCATCTGTCAATTTACTGTGTTTGCCCATTTCTAATTGCTGTGTTAAATATTGAACAAATTAAAGTTAATACGAAAAATACAAACAAGTTAAATGACTTTATGAATGGACTTAATGCCCGCCACCCAAAGTTCCAATGCACGTTGGTCAATGTACCGCTACGGCGAGCAAGCTAACGCACGATGCTCAACCAAACTAACAAAACCACATTATATCGCATATTTTACCTTTTATGCGTAACGTAAACAAAAATGTTCCTGATTAAAAGATGGCTACGATTGCAGAATTTCAGCACGTTGCAGAAAAAAGCACGTGGAGATTGAAAAGGTGACCTTGCTTGCTTATTGGTTTAGGGGGGATAAAAATTGGGGACCATTATGAGTCATAATTATGAGTCATAATGAGTCATAATTTATGACCAATCACGTCATTGAGCTTTCAATGCTTGATGTGGATTGGCCAATACTCTTAAGGTCCCAAAGGTATGCGCCCCCTATACCATAGTCGAACAATGCATTGACGAATGGTCACCACTCAACCATGGTGACCATTCATCTTTCGGAACTCAACATGATTTTCTCAAAAGCTAGTCGCAAATGATCTCTAATTTTCTCCGAAATATGCTGTGTGCAATAATGATGATTATTAAATTTAGTTTATTAATAAACAAAACTTTATCCAAAATATAATTTTTTTGTTAAATAATTGGATCACTTGGGTGGCATTAATTATTAAAAGCGATTCTCGTTTTTTTGAGTCAAATCGCAAAAAGCTGAGATTTTATTAATTACCCATATTGTTTGTTGTGTTCGTTGTTCGTATCGTAACCGGCGATAAAAGTTAGCCCTCAATTAGTTTTTTAAGAAACAAAAGCAATTTCAAATTGACGACTGAATTTATTCTTTTATCTTTACTACAATACATAATTTGGGCGGGGACCAAATTGTCCAAAATTGGCGATTTTTAATAAACTTTTGTACCAAATTGGCGACTTTCGTATGTCGGAAGAATATCCAAATTCATATTCGTTTCCGCCGCACTTAAGAACTTCTCACCCCTGTCGTTCGTGAAATTTAAACCGCACATGTTCGTCAGATGATTTGAAATAAAATAAGTTTCCCGTGCTCGAAGCTGTCGGTAAATATTCGGTGGGTGTTTCGTCGTCGTCCATATGTATTATTAGTACCATAGAGTAAAGAATATATACATTCTTTACTCTATGTTAGTACTGTGCTGGTGTTTCATCCAATTTGAACTTCTCGCGGAAGAATAGTCAACCACCTAGACATGGATAGCTTGCTTATAAAGCCTTATGCAAAATAAGTGATTTATTAACCATTCCAGTTGATAACAGCTGCCAGAGCGAATAGTCTATCTGTTATATTCTCCAAAATGCGTGTGGTGAGCAAATCCATTACAACGTGTCTCCTTTTGTTTTCTCGTTGGTCGCGCGACTTCATTTCCCAATTGAGCAGAAATATGACAAATATCCAAAGTTAATTTGGTGTGACGACTGAATATGTTTTTGTTTTTTTTATTAACGTAATTTCGACGCGATTTCAAAGCATTTTCTTCGGAAATTCGTTTAATCCGTACATTAATCACGTTGGAAATTCGTTTAATTCGTGCAGTAATCACGTCGGAATTTAAAATTTAATTTAATTCCTCGGTGATTTATTAAAATAAATAAAACAATGTTTCTTATTCATTATACCGTAGTATATTTCAGAATATTTACGAAATTGTTTATTCGTTTCCATTTTCAAAATGTTTTCTTTTTTCGTTTTTTAAATTTAAACACACGATGTTAGTTGTTTAATGAAGCAGTAAATGTCGTGTTTTGGTTTTTAAATCAAACCAAAATTAATTTTTATTTTTATTTTTATTTATATTTTATTTATTTATTTTTTAACTTTGTACACACGCATACCGTGAAGAACTGGACAGTATATCCGACTGAAAAGATTATTAATAGTTTTCTCATCTGAAATACAGTAATTCAAATTGGTATTATTATACTGCTGTTTGCTTTGGCTTTCCCACAGCAATATGTGTCAATTGTGTGGAAGTAAGCTCGAGCATTTTTTTCTTTAGCACTACAAAACATAGATTGATCATATTGATCTTTCTAGAGGACAAACAATAATCGTATCAAGTCCACGATGTTGCGAAAATGTGCAGGCAAATTTGCAAGAAACACGTTGAATTGGCATAAAGCTACAAATGCTTTCATCTTCTGGATGGTTTAGAAATATTTCAGTTGGTTTTCCATATTTGAATCGAACACTATCCTGAAATAATTTATACCATTCCACATGCAGCATGATGTGTGTTCTAACTTCCAAGCCGATGGTTATTGTGTGTATCAAAATGTCTATGATTTTCCCGGGTCGTAAATTATCTGAAATAATCTCAATGTTGTTATCAGACGCAGACCAACTGGCAAGAATGTATGATGATCGGTGACTTCTTGATTTTTGAGTTCCAAATAAATTTTGCCCATGTCTAAGATATTTTACTCGTTTTGCAGATGGAGGAATACAGAGAGATGCATGTTGATTATAGATGAAACGATAAACATTCTTTAGCTGATGTAAGTCCGATTCTGAAAATGTATAATATTCTTTTTTTGCAAGCGTATAGGATGTTAAGTTAACAGACCAATCATTGCCTATAATTGGATTTGAACGAAAACTTAACTTTAGAACGTTGTATAGCTGAATTGGAACTGATGATAGGGTGCCTCTCTGATGTGTGCCCTTCTTCAGATCCTTAAAAATCCCATCAAAGTTTTCATCTAAATCTTGGAGTTGGTCTTCTTCACCCTTGACGTAAACAGTCTGCAGGAACTTTTTCATAAACTGCACTTCCACATCTCTTTTGTTTGTTTTTTGTGAACCGAGCATTCCGTTATACCTGAAAAATAAAATTATTTATAAGTAAAAAAATCACTTGTTACTATTACATAATACATTTACCTTTCAAAACTAAACAACCAAAATGAGTAAATTGGTCCATAGTCTACAATGCACTCACACAAGTGACACAGCATGTGCATATTTGGTGTTATAAATGTTTTTCCATACAGCGATTCACACCGGTGACAAAATTTTAAAAACAAGTTGTCAATGCATATAATTTCTTGCTTGGAAAGAACCTTCTTGCACAATTTTGAGCAAGCCAAAACGAAGATTCTCCAGCATTCCATGTCTTGTTGTGGCAAACGTTTATAAAGTAAAACATTAGAAAATACTATGGTCCATATTCTCCATTGATCAGCTGTAAATGAACTAAAATTATTCCATAGTTTATGAGGTATTCTGCCCACAGAAGAAGGAACAACAAAATCTTCCAGTATATTTTGCATTTCTTCACAGTCTTTTTTTGTCAAGTCCTCTGACTTGATCCATTCGTGTATCATTTTCTTGGAAATTCCTAAAAAGAGACAATGCATTGGGTCAATGACATGATAACGAATTATATCAATGTAGGGCAAATCCAGCAACACAGAATATCTGATTCCATATTTTGATTCCAGTTTCTTTTTCGTTGTTAAAGTTGTACCGCCAGCTTGTATATGTCTGATTTTTTCTTTATGATCTTCCATTTTTCGTTTCTTCCAGGAATTTCTATCAAAACCAGAGTAATCTTTTGCTCCAATTGATCCTAATTAAAAAAAAAAAATTATTTATAATCTGAGGTACATGTAATCCACGCACTTTCGAACCTGGAAAAACCTTGAGGCATTTACTGCAACCTAGACTTGCCGAGTGACTTAAAAAGCCACAAGTTTTACGACATGCTGGAAGATCACACGCAACACACATGAGCCAAACTTTAATATTCTAAAAAGAGAGAATGAATTTTGATTATTAGGAAACGTAAATATATTCTAAAAAATGCACTTACAGTTGCAGAAACTTGATTGTGAATTTTAAATTGAAATCCATTGGTACATCCTTCAAGAAGTTCTTCAACCAATGGCTTTAAAAATGTATTCAATGGTGGTTCTTTGCGAAAATGAGGAATTAATCCTACTAGGATTACATTCTCTGCAAGGAATCTTTCTTCTCGAGGCAAATTTAAAATTACAAGATATATCGCTCCGATGCTGTAATTTACAAATTTGAATGGCTGAAACCAATCAACGTTGATCATAACGCCAATGTCAGAATTGTTTTTGAAATGCCCATTTGAAATGAATTCTTTCCACAATTCCCCATCGTACACATCTGCAATGTAGTCTTCATCAATAACCCGTTGAGTCCACGAATTGCAGCGATTCAGAAAATTTGGTCGAAGCATAAATTCTTGAAGTGTTGTCTGTAATGATCTGTAACAAAAGGTTTTAGAAGCCACAAATTTCTGCTTACCGTTATGCGTTTTCATTGTTTTCATCAACGTCGCATTACACTTTCGTCTAGTGGCATGTGGATGATTTGGAAATAGCACATTGCTGCACTTTTTGCTACAAATCGTTCCTTCTATTTTTTCAGTACAATTTTGGTTTTTGTAAATGAAAAAACAATTCGGGCAAACTACATATTTGGTGAAACTCAGTTGTGGCGATATAGAATTCACAATTTGTCTGTAAGAAGTCAAAGGAACAGTTAAGTTAGTAGTCAAAGCAATAATGGCCAATATAAATCTCAAAAGAACTTCAACGGCATAATTTGGAACGTTGAAAACAGATTGCCAAAGTAATAAGAAATGGCTAATCAAGTGTTTCACTTTAACGGTTAAGGATAAGGATGTTGATTGATGAAAACTTGTTTCCATGTCACTATTCGAATCCACTGAACTGTCATCCAAATTATCACTCTCCCAATATGAACTTTCAGAATCAATTCCACTTGAATCTTCATTTCCAGATGATTCGTCATTGCTAGCGGGAATTTCATTTTCGTCAGGTTGGAAGTGGGCATCATTATCTTCTGCATTCACGTTGATTTGCAATGGTTCTTCACATGTTAAAATATGTTTTTCTAAATATTTAGACTCGTACGATTGGCCACAAGTAGTACATCTTTTTCTCTTATAGTACTTTGTCATTATAAAAATTTCAAAAGAACCACAGATTTGGACAACTTATTTGTGTGATAACTGAAATAGAAAGCAAAAAAAATTAATTACGCGGACGAAAGGTTGCTATTTGGCCGTGCATTAACACGGGGGAATATTTAAACACGGCTGCCCGCATAAAACAATTAGACTGTACTATACCTATTCTTTTTCAACGAAAAATTGCCAATTTAAAAAAAAAAAAACAATTGAACAAGTCGTGAACAAGTCGTGAACAAGTCGTGAACAAGTCGTGAACAAGTCGTGAACCATGTGAAATGGAAGACCGGAAGTGCCGGAAATTTGCAAGATGGATGGAATCAAGGATTATAGTTGAGATGCAATGACGATTTTTATTTTATGTTTTAATCACCGCAATTCCCACTCGCTCGTGCGCGCCTTGTATCGGGGCTAGGGTTTGCTCAAGTTTGCGGCGATTTCATTCTTAAGAGGACGGTGGAGCAAATATGACCGAAAATGATGCAATTTTTATGGAAACAAGCGCAAATCAGCGATAAAAACACGAGTACCGCATACAGTTTGACCTCTGTGAACAAATTGCAGTTGCAGAGTTTAAAGTGTTTGGGGAAATTGATCGGTTATGTACGGACTACGAAAGTGCAATGAAATGTTTTATTTTTTGGTTTTAATTTTCAGCTGGAAATTAGTGAAAAGTTTGTAAAAAAGTTTTTTAAACATGAAAATAACGATATTTTTGTTTCGACGATGTTTTGCAGTTTTGTGACGCCAAACTTTGTGTTTGGACTTGAAATAATTCTTGTTTGAATTGAAGTTTCAAACCGAAAAGATCTAATTCAAGTTGGGAGGTTTTTATTTTAAAACATCAAAAAAAACAAAGAAAAGCACTGCTGAATGATGTAAAATTGCATTTTTGGACTTGGACTTGGAGTTGGACTGAGTTTTTGTTTTGTTGTCGTGGCCTCGTTTCTTAAACATGACATTACTGCCAGTCCCGGGACTCGAATCAAAGACCAGTCGCAAACTTTAATTAAAATTAATTAATTAAAAAAGGAGACGAAGCGTGGGATGTACACAGTCCCCATTTTATTTATACAATAAAGAATAGCGAAGTTTAAAAAAACATATTTTATTCAAATAATTATGACTAGACAATTTGGTGTTTGTTTGTACCGTTCACCCGTTAAGACTATCGCAACAAGTTTTTTGACGAAATTAATCTGCGCTCCGTACACGCGGTGTTGTAAGCAGATGACGTGAATTGATGCTGCGTTTCCCCGGGCCCGTCACGTAGATCAAGACTTTATGGAATAAGTGCGTGTATGTCGGGCATCGAGGTGCCAAAATTCATGGCGTGTGTGCTTATTGTTTTATAACAATTTAAGAAGAGCGTGTCGAATCTTTCTGTACGTGCTGCGACTTCACTAAACCTAATAATAACAATTTATGACCGTAGTACCGTATATTCATTTGATTTTTCTTTAATAACGTGGTGAAGCAAAGTCGATGTCCAGGGATTCTGTACAAACTCGGAACTGGTGATTAAGGACTGTATTCAGTCGTTACCGTAATTTGAAAGTGCTTTTGTTGCATAAAAAACAAATTGAGGGCTAACTTTTATCGCCGTTTGGCACGATAGCAGGTGGTTTTGAATTCGCTCACACGTTTATTATAAATAAAGTTGTATTTTTTAAAGTATTTTATTACAGCTAAGTAAATAATTGCCCGGACGAATAAGATTTGAAGTGATTTCTAATTTTCAGGATCTTCACGTTGTAAGTCAAACAACACTTGATCAATTTTCATCCGGGCTACAAGGAATTCTTTTGGTGTTAAACGTCTAAAAATATTTTGTAAAATACCACTATATCTGGCAGCATCGTCATCTGAAATTGTAGCTACTGCAGATGGATTGGAATTTGTTTGCGCCTTCTTCACTGGTAATGACGCGCGTACGTCGCCACATTTGGATAATGATGATTCGTATTTTTGTTTATACGCCAATTTTGATTCAGTTGAGGAAAAGCAAGTGTCGCTCACAATATCTTCAGAAAGTTGAGTATCAAAGTTTAGCTCACTATCATAAGTTTGTGCATTTTGCGACATTTTAAAATGCACAACAATTTGCAATGCTGCATGAAAAATTGTGTTATCAATACGTTTCCGCTACTGCACATATTTGAACAAAACTAATTGGTTAATTGGCATTATACGTTTTAGTGGCATATTCGTACAAAATCTTTTAGTGGCTTTTTTAAACTGAAAAAGGCGAAGTAATACATTTATTCTGTGGTTTCATTTTATTTATTCGAAATCTTTATACAAATAATAACAAAAAATCAAAACCGATCATAAACCAAATTTTTTTTTATCTTTTCTTTCTCGTCTTCCAGCATTTGTTTTAATATTTCCAGTCCAAATTTTCAAGAAATAAACATCGAGAGGCAAGATATTCCGGTTTCGGAGGATAATTATTAAGTTTGGATTCGTTGTTCGTCATTAAGTATAAATAAAGATCGATTTTTATTCATTTCATTTTGTTTGTTGTTTGGAAAAATTTAAAAAAGTTGAATTTTTTTAATTTCAATGTTATCAAGCCATCTTGAATTGTACATAAAGCGATCAGAGCAGTTATTTTGGTTTGCAATTTAATAATTGCAATTGAGAAAATTGCAATTGCAATTGGGAAAATCGTGATATTTCGGCCGCGTTTGAGCTATCAAACGCGGCAGAAAGTTTTTACTTAGCTGTAATAAAATACTTTTAAAACATATAACTTTATTTGTAATAAATAAACGTGTAAGCGAATTCAAAATAACCACCTGTTATCGCGTCTCACTCGAACTGCATTCTGATGGCTCTCGTGGTTCGTCGTATTTTCGCCTTCTTTTGCTTTCGTTACTTTAGCTCGGTCGCTATAGCAATCTGAATAATACGGGTCATTTCTAGGAAGGGGTCGGCATTTGATTTGTTGCACAACGAATGGCGAAGCGGATCACCGCCGATCGATTGTAGAATCGACGGCGAACCGCTTCGCCATGCGTACGTCGAAATCGACCTCAAAAACTTGGGAGAAAAAAAAGTTACTTTCTACAAAATAAAAGTATTAGGTTAGATGTACGAGAGTAAACGAAAACGGGCTGCGTCCACGGATACAATCTGTTTGTTTTCATATTGTCGTCATTATAAATAAACATCCGTCTGATGTTTATTGTCTTTTTCAAAGACACTGACTTTTCTGGATTTTAATTTTGTTGATTACCGACAGAAGCAATTCGATTTTCCATCTGAACCCTCGCTAAAAGGCTCGCCGAGTCCGTTCGCACGAATCTTTTGCCTCAAACTATACGACGTCCCATATTGTCCCGACTCTCGTTCTGATATTGTACGCTACGAATTGGAATTTTTCGGACGGCGAGCACATGGTACTTTTCGATTTTTCGTGCCCATCGCCCGACGGTTTGGTCAAAATTTATTGGAAAAGTTAATTAATTATCAGTATACACGACTAGTTTGTCAATCGAGAGATTTCCTAATTTTTTTTACACGTTTTCCACCATTCGCCAACAGAAATTGATTGTATAGCTATATATTAAACGACCGATTTTGCCACGCCAAATTTAAAAAATATATACAAATCTACGTAGCACAAAAAGTTCTTGAAAATATAACTAATAAACGCATAAGCGGAATCAAAAAAATTGAAAAATATATGAAAGAATTCTTTCATATATTTTTTAATTTTTTTGATTTTGGATTCAAAAAAAGAAAATAATTTCGAAATTATTTATTTTTTTTGAATCCAAAATCAGTTTGAAACGCCGCAACAAAACTAAATGACGTGATTGGTTAATTGGCGTTTCCGTTTTAGTGGCATATATTCGTCGAATGATTGCATATATACGTATGTACACCATAATATTATAATCACTGTACAGCTAACTGCAAGGCAATCACGATGGTTTTAATTGCAGTTCCAGTATTTCAGTGCAATCACTGCAGCGACGTAATTTTAGATAACTTATTACATTGGAATGATATTCATCATTCTTTCATTTCTATGCTTAAATGTGAACGACATCAACCACTGTGCAAATGTTGTTTCGAAGCACTTTATGCTTTACATTTTTCAGACTTGGATGGAATAAATGTGGTGATGTTTTGTAATAATCGCCAAATCTCAGGTGATTCAAGTTTAGCTTTTAAGAAATCAATGTTGCCTACTGAAATCGCCGTTCGTAAACAAAAGCAATTTTATTACAAAATAAATGACCGTGTTTATCGCCGAAGGGAACAACAATTTTTAAGATATCAACCCTGGCCATGAAACAAGAAAAAAAATGTTAGTTTTCAAGATTTTCCCCATTTTACCAACATGACGAAATAAATAATTAAATCTTTTAAAACGCTTTTTTTTGAATTAACAATTTCATTTTTCATTGCTGTTTAATGTATTCCTCGTTTGTCGACCAAAAATTGCATCAAAAACGGTTCCAGCTGCGCAAAATAGATCATGTTAGCCGCAAAAAATGATTTTAACCGTAATTTTGATTTTTTCCGAATGACTTCGCCGGAGAAAAACTCGTCATTTTCCGTGTAAGAAATGGTTTTATATTCGAACTTTTTCAGGTTCTGAAATGATTTGTGGTGGTTTGGCACTCGTTGTGAATGTGAATTCATCGGTGTAACGTTGTTTTTATCCAAAAAGGTCGATCTTTGTGGCGGAAATTTCGAAAAAGTTTGGGAAAGTCATTTTTCTGGTTAAAACGTTTCGTCAAATGCTTTTACGATTTTTATTCATTTCATTTTGTTTGTTGTTTGGAAAAATTTTAAAAAGCTCGGTCGCTATAGCAATCGGAATAATACGGATCATTTCTAGGAAGGAGTCGGCATTTGATTTGTTGCACAACGAATGGCGAAGCGGATCACTATGCCGATCGATTGTAGAATCGACGGCCATCCGCTTCGCCGTGCGTAGCTCGAAATCGACCCCAAAAACTTGGGAGAAAAAAAAATTACTTTCTACAAAAGTATTAGGTTAGATGTACGAGAGTAAACATATGTATTTCTTTATTATTCAATTCCAAAAATACTTTTTCTGACCAAATCTTCCAACTAAAATTATTAAAAACATTAAAAAACATTAAAATTGCATTCTTAATTTCCAAAACTAATATGCTCCATTTATCATCTATTTGTTTTAAATTTAAATTTGAAGATGGAAAATCAGCAGCCGAAATATCAGTTCTGAGGAAACGCGAGAACGAATTACTTGGCGACGTTATGGACGTCAGAAATCCCGTCGAGTGGTCGCAAATCACCATCCGATTCGTGAAGCCGACGTCGAAGATTCAATAATCACAAACAACAAGAGGAAGAAATAGAATTTTGACAACATATTTGTGTTTTTAATTCCAAACTCTCGATGTACTAGTATTTAGTGTACATTTTTATAAATTCTTAAAACAGGTTTTGCAAATTTAGTATTTACTGTATTTATCTACAAATGGGCTTCTTCAGGTCAGCTAAGTTAGATTTGCCGCAGATTAAAAATTCCGGCGTTGGCTTTCTGTGATTCGATCAATTTCTGGATCATTTGGATCATTTCGTCGGGGATTGATTCGTTAAGGTCTTGTAATGCGCCGACATTCGTATGAGCGGTTCCATTTCCCAAACCCAATTCTCTAGCATTTGCGATGGCGCTTCGACAAAGTCCCTCTCCACTTTGGTCCCGCTAAAAAGGCAGTACTTGATGGCGCGGGTACAAATGTGGTGCATCATGAGGCCGAATTCGTGAAAAAAGGTTTCCACCTAAAGGCAAACAAATGAAAATCATCCGTGTGTAAGGAATTTAATTGATACTACCTCGTTATGATCTAGTAGGGCCGATTTATCTTGTGTTGGTTTTGTAAAATTAGCCAAAATGGCCGGCACCGGCAATATTCTTTGGTTATCGGGAACGACACACCTGTACCGAAAGAAAATCAATTGGTTACATTTTATGACATAAAAGTGATTAAGTGGTTGGCATTCGCAATTAAGTTGTTAAATTTTGTATAAATTTGTGATCAATTTGACAATTTCTATAAAATTTGTGACAAATTTCGACAAAATGTCAAGAGTTTGTGGAATTACCGTACTTATTTTCGTCACAATCTGAGAAATTTTGGATAAATGCTGACAAATTCGTGTCCTTGTACATATTTTTGCCATCAGATTGAGACAATCCACTTGATTTTACAAACGTTTCGAGATTGTTACACCACTGAACACAAACCTAAACACGGCAGCGTGCCCGTATTCTTGAAGAAATAAATCGAAAAAGAAATATCCAAGCAACTCCTTTGCCTTCTCGTCAACTGCACGTAACTGAATATAAAAATTTAATTAATTTGGTTAGTCAATAAATACGAAAAGTATACAGTTTCCTTTAGCGGCTCGCGACCACCGTATGCAGATAGTGAATTTCCTACCGGTGCGTAAGTTAAGTTTTGTGAAGTTCACGACCGGCCGAGCGCTGATCACTCCAATCATGATAAATTCCGGTGCGAGAGACGTCCCATCATCAACACCCCCATTCTCCCGGCGATGAAAGGCAATGATGAAGTTTAATAACACTTTTAAGTTTATTTAATTAATAAAATGAATTTGAAATAAAACATTTTATGCCAAAAAAATATGAAATCATTAAATCCGACAGCATGCAACCAACTACGCATATCATGGTGTCCGAATTATCTTCAATTTGGGCATTCAAAGTAATCGCCTGTGTTTGATTTATTGAGCCTTTTACCTGAAAATTGTTGAGAAAATTTGATAAAATCTTGGGATTTTATTAACCAACTTCCAAAAACGTCAAGGAATCCCGTTGAATGGCCGCTTCCACACAGATAGGTAATTTCCACAGTTCAAAAGATAAATAGCGGCGATTGGAAAAACAGACGAAATCTGTTCCGACGTTACAGCCTAATGAAAAAATCGAATCGAGCAGACTTTGAGCACTTTTTCGAACATCGTTGCTTTCTCGTAAATAATTCCACGTTTTAATTCTTGCAAATATTTTGTTTGTTAGTTGTGTATTAGTTGTTTAATAAATTGTTGAATAAAGTTAGAGCATTTTTACGTAAAAAGCGCACAGCTTTGCTGCTGATTTTTTGCTTGTCTCTCCCCTTGTAGGCTACGGCTGTTGGGAGGGACAGGATTACTGAAGTAGCATCAATAAACAAATTATTATTATTATTGCGGTAGCGGTAAATCACAATTCCCCGTCGAAAAAAAATAATATTTTTAACTGGAAAACAACTTAATTTTGTATTTAATTGAAAACCCATTTGAAAAAAGTATTAATTTTTTTTATAATTTTTTAAAAAAATTTTATTATTTGCATGGTGCTGAACAAACTAGTGCTGCTGCCAAACGGCTCGGTCAGTTTAGGCATGATGTCAAAAACCTCGGTGCGCCGAGACGCGCCCGATTGCCAACACGTTCGCCAAGGCGCGCCCGATCGTCGACACTTCAGTCCAAGCGCGCCCGATCGCCGACACTTCCTTCTAGGCGGCCCAATCCCCGACACTTTCGTCATATTTATTGCAAATGCCCTAACGCGGAACAGGGTTGTTTTTTTGTGTTTTTTTTTTGCCACGGCCAAACGCCCAAACATCTGTCCGAAACGTAGGCCAAACGCCCGAACATCTGTCCGAATGTAGGACCGAACAGCCGAACTGCCCAAAAATTGTAAATAGCGCCATCAATCTTAAATTTGGTCTTTCGGGCAAACGTAAAGCCTTGGACATAAAAAACACAGCTAAAAAAAAAAAAAAATAAAAGAAATAAAAATTAAATTTACTGAAGTAAATATGAATTAAATTTAACTTTCGCGTTCATATTCAACATACATTTAACATTATATTTACTTAACACGTTACATATAAATTTACACTTCATATTTACTTGAATTTAAATTTTGTAAATATGAAATTTCAACCATAATAAGTAAATATGAATTAAATTTAACTTTCGCGTTAATATTTAACATACATTTAACATCATATTTACTTAATACGTTAAATATAAATTTATACTTCATATTTACTTATATTTAAATTTTGTAAATATGAAATTTCAAGCAGTGTTCGTTATTCGTACAAGGTGCCCTTTTAAACTGCCCCGTGTGCCAGCCCATAAACTTGATATCAAGTGCAGCTTCTTGTCAACATTCCGTATGAGGTGGGCCCAGCAGTAGACTCGTACGGTGTCCGGGCCAAAGACAAGATCGCTGGCATTAGTGATTGCTACTGCACAATCACCTAGAACAGCTGCGGGCTTATATTCACCGCCATTAGACAAGGCTCGAAATAGGAATGCAAAGTCTTCAGCGGTCTCGTGCTTGCAGACAGCTACGCAAACTTGATGGAAGACACGGTCTGCATCTGAACAGCCCGCAATTAGACGTTGGGGGTACGTTGGAAAATACTTGGTGTACGTTGGATAATAATTGGGGAAAAATTAGTTGGGGGAGAACAAACTTATTAGGGGGATCTAAAGTTAGGGGAGTACCGTACTTTAATTGGGGGGTTTTGAATGGGGGCAAATTAAATCATTATTGGGGGTAAAGTGAGCCAAAGATGGGGGAATAATTGGTCGCCTAAATAAAGTACAAGAATTCCCTAATTAATGATAAGACAAATCTTTGGCGACTGCCACAAACAAGCAATGAATAAACTAGACATGATTGGTAATATATATAACATCTAGATATGATTTTATATACACTAGATAAATGTCAGACATTACAAAATATACAGAGGACATACATATCAGCACAAATATGACGGAATTACAAACATTACACCAAGTTCGTCCGGAAACACTTGGTGGTGGACAAGCCAAATAAGTTGAACACATCCGGAAATCAGGATTTCCCAACACTTCTGCCATTTGTAATATACAGTATAACCAGTTAACCACAATGTATTGAATTTTTTATTACACCAAATAGATAAAAATTGGTTTGTTGGTTGTTGGTTTGCATAAAACACCATATTAAAAAATTTTGATATACCGATAATGAACTTTTGTTAAAACGAACCGATTTCTCGGGTTCCTTGTGTTTTGTTATAACGAGGCTCGACTGTACACCCGAGGTCGCGTAAAAATTTCTCGGGCGAGTAGAAAAAGTTTCAGAAGCCCTGCTCTAGTCTGGGCGTAGGTCAGGGAGTACGACAATCAGAATCTGCGTGACAGAGATTCGAATCTTTCATATGATTCAGATGGGATTCGGTTGGGAATTGGGATCCGGAAAGATTTAGATGATTATTTTAATAAAAAAAAGTTGAAAATATTTTAAATTCTGTCCAATTTTCGAAAAAAAATTCTAAATTTTTATAAAATGAAAAGATCGGGATTTGGAGATTCGGAGATTCAGAACAGGATTCGAAAGCTCATGTCAGAGATTTGGTTGAATGTCGTACTCTCTGGCGTAGGTGCATGTGCATTCACATGTGTCTGGTCTAAAGTGTTGCCCAGTTTAGAGTGAGTTGATTGCATTGTTGGGTGTTAGATAGGTCTCAAAGGGGTGCTTTGTCTCTAGAGGAAGTTTACTTTACATCCAAATTTGTTTCTTTTCAAAAGTAAGTGTGCTTTTCCTCTTAGCCAGCTTGCTATACAACCGGGTGTTTAGGTTGTGCAAGAAACAGGACTGCTGTAAGATTACGTCTAAGGACACCACCACTTACACTATTCATGTGACAGAAGTAATAACAATTCCAGGAATAAACACTGCTTCAATCGAAAGCAATTCCCAATTTCCCATCAAGTGATGGCACTAAAAAAAACAACAAACAATCCTCTCCCGACAAATGAGCGACGGAAGCGACATAACAGTGAGGAGAGGGGCGGAGAACAATACAGGACAATTGATAAAGTTATATACCAAGTTTTATGTTTGTTATTTGATGTTAACGATCCATTTTCGAATTGATGTTGCCACCACACTAATGTCATATTCTTGATTTTGTCGGTTATGGGCCTAACTATATTTTCAAACAGAGAACAATACAACCACAGAACACTTGATCCTTTAGGGTGTAAATTTACTTTACCGACCACCTCTCAGATCATCTTTAAATTTTGGATTTAGGGGTATTCAAGTGTGGGGAATCGAATGGGGGCAAACGGAAACGGAAGCAGAAATCTGGAAATTAATGGCTGGAATCATATGGACCATTGTTGTTGTTGTTGTTGCTGTTGCAGTGTTAGCGGGCAGGGGGGTCGGAGGGATTTGGGGAAGGGGGGTTTAGGGGGGCAGAGCCCCCCCTTGAATAAAAAAAGAAAAAGCACGGGCATAACAATGCTGACAGCTAACAATGAAATTAAAAAATTGAAATAATAAGCCATATGATGGCAATCAAAAGTAGTGTAATTGGTTGTTAATCTTCTCTTTTTCACTTTCGTTTTTCTTTGCCCTTAAAATCGTCAATGCTATTCGATTCCCCACCCTTGAATACCCCTTAATCCAAAATTTGGAGATGATCTGAGAGGTGGCCGGTAAAGTAAATTTGTTCCTAATTTGGAATGAGTCGAGTAGTTTCACTTCTAACTTTGTCGTTTAAAGCGCACAATTTATTTAGCATTTTATTTTGAGGTACCATTGCTTCTTTTACAAGGATGATTAATTTTCCGCTTCTGAATTGGCATCAGAAAGCATTGAGCACATTTTTCACACATTTTTCTACAAGTTGGCATCGTCTTGTTCAATCAGAGTAATCAATGTACTTAATGTCCATATGAAAATTAATGAGACTCTTTTAAATCTAAATCAAGTTGTTATTATGGTCACAGGAAATGACTGAATATAAATCTAAAAATAAGAAGGAAAAAAAATATTTTAAATTTTTTTCTTTTATATTTTTAATACCTTAAGTGAATTATTTGTTTACTTGAAGTGAATCAGTTTTGGTGTGTCATTTAGAGTCGTTTTTACAACCAATATTGGATCGTTTTGAAAGTTGAAAACACACTTTTCTCTTCTACTTTGTTGTCTGGTATTAAAAGTGTTTTTAATGTTTGACTACATCTTTTATCTATGCCCTTTGGTTAGAATGTGAGACTCATGAAACTAGATGATGCCATCAGAATTATTCAGACTCTTTTTACAACTCTATTCTTGCAGCTGTACTACCGTATGTCTGTCTTGTTAGAATATGTATGTCTTATCTGCGAGGAACATGTTTCCTGGGAAACATCATCATTTCTTTCAGCTTGCAAGGGGTCATGATTTTAGATTTACATACCGGTAAGTCTTTTGGCAAAAATCAATGCTGGGAATTACTGAATTAAAAAGCAGAATAATAGCTTACATTATTAAATGTCAAAAAAATATTGGAGTTAATTCAAGGCCAAGTTCAACAAAAAAAATACGGAGTACATCAAAGTGGTTTTTGTTTAATAATCAAATTAAAAAACAAAATTGTGGTTTCTGGTTTGTCTGCAAAAGGATGCCAGTCATGACAAAGGAATATTTTGTGGAGCCATCTGGTGTCTAGAAAAATGGATTAATTAAGGTGGCTGCCTGATCTCCATCTTGCTTTCAGACAAAGCCTCTTGCGTATTCATAAAGGTAAAATTGTCGATACAGTGCTGTGTACCAGCTCACACTATTCAATTTAGGAGCATTCAATTCATTTATTTCACTTTTTTACTTATTTTCATTCATTTAAGCAAAAACTAAGTATTCGCTTAACCAATTTGAACGCACATAATATAATTAAACTGCTGAACCGAGTTGTTGTCTTGATCTAACTTAAAAATTGGTGGTTAGTTTAACTTTTCTTTATTTGTAATTACAGCTTGATTTTCCATCATAAGCTTAGTACTCATAAGATCATCTGCTAACAGAAGTGTATGCCCACTGACTTTTCTGTGTGCATAGACTTGACAGAAAAGCCTATCAGAATCATCTGGTAGCAGAACATGTGCCAGTCTGTCACACAAGACTTTTTGTGGTACTCACAGCTCTATGCAACAGAAAAGAAATGGTGAATGGCCATGAAAAAGAAACAAGATGGATGCCAATAAAAAATTTTAATGCTACTTTTGGAGTTAGGATGAATAAGATTGGTGGTTTGTTTTTAATTTTTAATTTTATTTCTAAACTAATAATCTATTTTTATACATAGGATGTTTGTATATACAGGTGTTTCTATTATGACCGGTCACAAATTGTCAAGAGCAATTGCTACTTTCTGTGCCACAGAAGTTTCTGTGCGTGGAAACGAAGATCAGCTTTCTGTTGCATAGACATGCCAGAAAGTTAATTTTTTGTGTCACAGAACATATCTCACAGACATTCCATGACCGGAATGAAATTTGTGAATACCAGTTTTTTTTGTAGGCAAAATTTCTGTGGGCAGACTGGTTTCCTACATAGGAAACTGTTTCCGAGTGCTAAGCTTTAAAGCAGACCAAATTTCTGTTTTGATATCGATGATATGAAATATGTACACTTATTTTAAAACTCAACATTGAATTATTTTTTACATTGCCATTAATATTAACTGAGGGAAATTCTTTAACTGATTATTTTGTTGCAGTTTTGAAGCAAAATTATACTGACAGTTAAAGTGGATATTTAATACGTAATGAACATGTACTGACATATGAGTTATTAATGTTGAACAAGAACCATAAAATTTTAATAAAAGAAATAAATTGCTTTTTGGTCAAAACAAATTTATACGGCCACTGTTGCAACTGAGCTGCAACATAGAACTATGTCAACTGTCACTAGAGCGCATTGCCAAAGTGAGACGCCATTTTTGCTGCCAAAAACTTTGACCCAAAATGAGCAAATTGAATAGAAATAAAACACAAAAGAAACCGAAAAGAAAACCCTAAAAAAATGTGACCCAAAATGATATCGTGTAGAAAACTGTGCCGCAACGCAGAACTACTTCCAAAGGATTGCGCTGTGATCGACCATTGTTTGAGTTTCCGTTGCATTGTTTCCTATGTGCATCGCCTGGGTTTCTTTTACCTTGTGTGGAGAAAGAGTAGTGACATAGTCCTACGTCTACAGATTGTCATAAAAAAATTTGTAAAGTTTTTGATTTTTAAATTTACCAATAAGACAACAATTGAAAAATTCTGTTTGTTGTTGAAAAGAAAGGGCACACAACAATCAATATCTTGTCTTGTAAGGTCAAAGTCATTCCCTGTTGCAACAAGTTAAAATGGGAAAGAGAGAGAGGAGTGTTGATGACACTTATTTGAAGAAAACTGGATGATTAATTCCACGATTTAATAATCTGCATGAATCAACATTGGGTTTGCAATTAAGAAATGATCAGTTAGTAGGATTTTTTTAATGAAATAAACACTTGGGAGTGTGTCACTGAACTACTCTGACTAAATATTGAAATTGAATTGGAAGAGTATTGCTCTTAATTATATATTGATTTCTCTGCCAGCTAAAGGCTTTGAGAGGGCGCATTGGGCCGAAGAAGGGTCATTGCAAACTCATCTTTTCCTCTCCTCTGGAAATTTTGTTGCAATTTAAAGACACCAAATGTTGTACAAGTATTGAGATGAACGTACTATTTTAATGACGCACTGTGATTGGTTGAGATCTATTGATGTCGATTCGTTTCCTCGATGTAAGTTTTCTCAAATTTGATGTTCTCGAGGTTTTAGTTTTTTTTTTCTTACAAGGGGGAGTCGTAGACCCCTTTGACCCTCCAGACCTAACCTTATCCGTTTTTAGCAAAGTTGACGAAATGAAGATTTTCATCAATGTATTTCAATGCATCTCTCAACCAATTTTAATTTTTATTGAGCGAAAACTTTTATTTTGGAATCAAGGGGCCCCCAGAGCGGCATAGGACCCTTCTCCTTCAAGAACTGTGAGATGTGAGAACGTATAAATCTATTTCTGATTCTTGGGTCCCCTGTCGTAAGTGCTTTAGGATCCCTGTAGCCTTAATCCAGCCCTGCATAAGATTGATTTATATTGATCTAATTTCAGTGTATGAATTAAACATGACGCATGTTTCCCGTCCAACTTCATCACCGCTTGATGTTTGCATGCTAAAAGAGATAAAATTTTATTAATTTGATGCCAGCCAATAGAATTGAGCTTTTTTTCCAGAAACGTAAATTGGACTGGCTTTCTGTTTAATTAGTTAAATGTGGAAGAAAGTTTTTTTTTTTATTCTTTCCTGGGCTGTGATGTTATCTTGAACTTTGATCTTGGAAACAGTTGGAACTTTTTTCTAGCAGGCACAAATTGTGATAAAAAAGGTCATTCATTTGGCACTGAACTCCCCGATTGCACTTTTGGCTCATTAAAATCTTAAACTGGCACACAAAAAACAACTTGAGAATCACACCTTTTATCATTTTTTATCTGTTTGATTTGAAGATATTTCTGCAAAAGCAGTGAAATGTGTTCACAATCTTCACATAACATACAGCTTTTGATTTCAGGCACAAGATCAGAAGAAATCAATTGAAAAGTTGCGTTGGGTTTGTGTTAAATTACTGTATTTTATCGATTAAAAGCCGCGGCTCTCATTCAAAACTGCCATTTTTGTCAGCAATTACAATTTCGGTTTTTCATTTCTCACATTTGTTTAATGTAACAAACAAAGTCTGAACGTCATGAACTAAGCGTACGTTCATCGTTCGTGAGATTAAGGGGTTTCATTAAATGAGCGATTAGTTGATTACTTTGATTACTTTGATTGGTCGATTACTTGATGTGTCATGTGACTGGATTCAACCAATCCCGAGAATAATTATTTCATCAAATAAGCAACTAAGCAAGTAATCACCCCAAACCATGATTTTCTGCTGACTTGGGCCGATTATAAGTGCTCTCTCAACTGAAACTAACATGGCGGCACCAGACCCGCTTAAACTACACAAGGTCATAATATAGCAAAGTCTGCTCAGTTTAGGTTAAACTGAACACATGAAACGAGTCAGCAGGTCTAAAGACGCAACATTTATGTATGCATAAATACAGGGTATATACAGGGTGAGGTATATGGAGTTGACCCTGGAATGACCTTCAAGGCATCAACCAATTGAAAAATAGATAATACTCTTTGCCTGCTGGAAACCAAACAACTTTTCTCTGAATCATTTTTTAATCAAATGCTTTGTTTTGCTTTTATTTAAAAATGTCACCTTAGGTGCCTCACCCTGTACACCAATTTTACAGCAATGTGTTCAGAGATTTACATTAGTGGGCAAAGATGCACATAGATATTCTAGGTTAGAAGTAAAGTTCGAACTTCGTAGACCGAATTGGCCTATTTTTTTTTCTGCCCTGGGGTTTAAGGTTTGTGCCGATATAATCGAAGTTGGGATTATCAATGAGACACAGGCGGTTATCCTGGATTTGGCGAAACATCAACATTGACTCGTGTCAATGTGAGTGAAAATTCAATTCTCGCTACAGTTTTCGGCCTTCATGGTGTATACTCAAGGGAGCTTGCTTGATGTAAACATGAGAAAACCTACAAACTTAATCAAAATGATTAAATGTTGCAAAATCACTGCAAGTTTGAAGTGTAAATATCTATTTGGAAATACTTCTTTTGCACAAATTGATAAACACATTTGACCGCGACAACTCGTTTAAACTTTCGTTTTAACTGCACTCGAATTCCGGGATTTACAACGTGTAACTGATGGCTTTTTGTCGGATTTGTCAGTTTTTGCTTATTATAAAGAAAAGTTCAAATGGAGACAGTAGTAACTGCCACAAGGCAGTGGAACTAAGTGTTTGTTGTGTTTTTATTGTTAAGGTGCGGCACAAAAAATTAGAAACACGTGAAATTTGTTTGTTTCGAAATGATCTTTTCATTTTATGGTTTTCTAACCTATTCCAATCGTTTTTTCACATCAAAATAAGCAAGAAACCTTGATTTTTAACATGGATACTTTTATTTTTCTCTCGTAATCAACTAAAATGAAAACATACCTACGTTCAAAAAATTAAGAACAGTTGGTTAACAATGATTTATGACAATGTAGGCAATGATTTAGTACCATTTAATACCAAATAAAGTTACCCTACTTTAGGATAACTATGTACACCCTGTCTAACATGGAATTAATTAGTGATTTTAATGTGGAAAAGTAGCCGCAGCTTTGTGGACTGGGGCATTGTCTTGCTGAAAGTTGGCTTTTCTGCCGTCGAGTCTAGTTTTGTAGGGATGTAAATGTTTCTTTAGCATGTCCTGATATGCATTTGCATGCATTCTTCCAGAAATTAAGGCTAAAGATGTTTTTTTCTTAAAACTAAAACCACTCCATACCGTCACAATTCTTCCACCTTTGAAAAATACTCCTCTTCTTTATTTAAATTATGCCAATAGTATTTATTGCCATCTGGATCATTAAGGTTGAACTTTTTTCATCACAGAAAATTATTTTTCTCCATTCTGCATCCCAGGTTTGATATTTTTTGCCCACTTTAATCTGTCTTCTTTGTGCTTCTTTTTTAGGAATGGTTTTGCCGCCTTTTTCATCTACTTACTATTGTCATTATTTTTCAAAACTTAAGTAAATGTGGCATTTTATACATTTACACTCAATTCATTAACAATTTTTCGAGCAGACTGATTTTTATTTACAGCCAAATGGAAAATGCGTCGCAGATTATGTTGTTTCCACATTAAAATCACTAATTAATTCCATGTTAGACAGGGTGTACATAGTTAAGTAGGGTAACTTTATTTGGTATTAAATTACTAAATCATTGCCTACATTGTCATAAATCATTGTTAACCAACTGTTCTAAATTTTTTGAACCTAGGTATTTTTTCATTTTAGTTGATTAGAAGAGAAAATTAAAAGTTTCTATGTTAAAAAACAAGGTTTCTTGCTTATTTTGATGTGAAAAAACGATTGGAATAGGTTAGAAAACCATAAAATAAAAAGATTATTTCAAAACAAACAAATTTCACGTGTTTCTAATTTTTTGTGCCGCACCTTATTTCTGTTTAGATTGGTTAGTGTTGTCTGTTGTTGCATGAAGAGTTGTTTTGTAAATCTCCACCAAGAGATAGCGCTGGTTTCCATTTCCACTGCAATGATTGTCGTATTAGGTATATCTTGGACGAACACTAGTGTTCGTCAAAGGTTATATGTAGACAAAAAACATCTTGCAAGAGATCTGCAGATTTCCACAAGAAAAAATTTAAAGGAGCACAGTTATTACTGTGTCACAATGTAGAACTACATGGGGAGACAGTTGTTTGTTGTGTGTTGTTGAAAAATTGTTAATCCGTTTCCAGAGGTGACGCTAGTTTCCATTTCCGTTTCGAGGATTGTTTTCTTAGTCGTAGTTCCATAATCTTTTTACTCCATTGGAGTGCGTAATAAATAAATAACCCATCCCATATGGTCTAATAAATTGACGATGATTGCAAGATCAAAAGATTTTTGGTAGATAAACAGATAAACTATTTGTTTTGCTTTTGTTAGATTTTAGCACCATTAATGTCATTAGTTAATCTTAAAATCCATTTTTGATATATACAGAAGGCCCCTTTTAGATATTATTGACTATTTGTTTCCATATTACATCTTAAGTGTCTTTGCTTGGCTTTTATTCTCTTGGGGTGGTTGTTTTATGTTTTAGCATTGATTCTGGTGAGAAGCACTAATTTGTTGCCATGGGGACTGATCCGGTAACATGCTTTCTAGTGCATTCAACTTATCCACCTCTTTTGAACTTCTTAACTCATTTTCTATTTAACTGAATTCCTATTGATTCTACTAAGAAGCCTTTCTATGTCCAGATTGAAAATTTATATTTTAATGAAATCATAAATCGCAAGATTAATTTTTCTTAATTACAAACATAAAGATATAAATTATCATTAAAAATTTATATCATATAATCAAACAGAGAGAATCCATCAGAGAAGGCACTGTTTAAACTGCAGTTTGTTTAATGTTTATGACAAGTTAATTGGATTATTTGTAGACAGGAAAAGGGATAAACATTTGTAGCTTGTAGAATTTGAATCTTAATGTGGCAATTTAAGTTTTATCGCTTCATTTAAACCACTTAGACTTTGTGCCATCTACCAAGTATCTTGATGCCAAATCCAAACGGTAAATTCATTTCCAAGTGCAGCACGGAAACACATCTGAAAATTGCTTATTGCAGAAGCTCTGAAATTTTTGTGCTACAGAAATCCTTTGAGATTATATTATTTGTACACTGTTTTCCCTTATTTTTACACTAAAAATCCCTGACTTAACTTAGGTTAGGTTAGGTAGAAAAAAGAAAGCAGGGTCAACCATCTAAGGCGAAGAAAGCTCTCTTAGTGCAATAATTTAGTGCAATATGGATGTAAAAATAAATTTTTTAGCGTAAAAAATAAGAGAAATAGTGTCTCGTCAATGAAAAAGTGGTGTAAAATTTAGTTTTTTTACTGTAAAAGTAAGGGAAAATAGTGTACAAATAAATGAAGTCCAAAATCTTTTTGTCGGGTTATTCAGTCAAATGTTAACGATAACGCCAATTTTCACAGATGCTTATTTACAATTGTATGTGAAAAACCACTAATTTTTGGTTTTGACGCTAATTTCTGAAATATTGACAGATAAAATTGTCAACCAAATGCGATGCACGTCGGTACCATGACTTTGAGCAATTTCAACTGAATTTGCAATGCTTAAATCACTTTTATAGGAAGATAAAGAGGTCCATTGGTGCCTTGAGTAAATGCACTTTCTGAGCAAGATGTTTATAGGTCATTCCGAAATTTCCGTCACTTATCTTCTTAGAATTCAAAGCACCTCTTGATTTCGATTTGTGCTCACTAGCAGGGGGCAGCTTTTACTCAAATGCACTGAATTGAGTGAATTCAAATTAAATAAAGCGAATAGAATGCTAAAGCTTCATAGGTCACCGCTTTTTGGAGTGATAAGTAACTTTTTCCAACAAGAGTTTGGGTAATTTTCCGTTTTGTCAAATCCCATTCTGCTAAATCCCTAAATCCCATTTTGCCTACCGGTACTTATAATTTGGCTTTAAGTTTTTGCTGTAGCTGAATATCAAAATACAGAGTTTGCAGCATGCCTAGATTTAAATCAGTGTACTGAAAAAGTGTAAAATTTTGCTGCACAGCAACAATGCATTTTTAAAACTTGTTTGAAGGAATTAAAATCATGCACTGCTCAGGGCTTCCACAAAAATGTATATCTGCTATTGTCCCAGCCACTAATGGTTTATGAGCGAGCACTCAGTGTCATTTTAGATGAGTTGCAGTATGTGGTCATCCTTATTGAATTAGACGGGTTGGGGGTAGTGGATTTTGGTGCTGCAAGGCTCATATCTCTGCTCATACATTACAAACTTGTTTGAAAACAAAATCATCAAGTTTCCATCAGCTCCTATGTTTTATTATGACACTATCCAACCCGACTGAATCCAAAAACATATTTTATCAGTTTTTTATGTTTGCATACAAAATTTAACGAGGAAATCAAACTAGTTCACTTTTTATTTATTTATTTTTTCAATCGAGACATGACATTCCTTTCCTTCCTCTTCTTCTAAAAATAATCATTTTATATTTAAAATAATAAACGTTTATACACATTAGGCCGTAATCGTGCAATCTAAACTGATAGAACCAGATTAAAATGATAAAAAGCGATTAAATTGTCAAGAATTAAAAGTAAAAACATTTTATCAGATAAACTAAATAGTTTTTTGTGTATATATATATTTTTTAAATTTATCACTTATCACTTTACCTTGTCAAATCATACATGTATAAATAATGGACTGAACATCCTAATATTGGTGAGATTTAGTCACCCGAAACGCATCAATCACATTGGGAAATTCAGCTGCGACATCATTCGCTTCTTCTTTTCGTTACAGTTAGAAAAGCATATTCAACTCACGTGACGCTAATTCTCAGGAATTGGACGCAGTTGCCGCCTTAATTGCCCTCGAACATTTGTACAAGTGTATTAATTCGAATTTAAATGGTTTGCTTCGATCGTTTGGAGCAAAAAAAAGAACCAATCAAACAAACCGCGAAGTTTAGTGCCAATCTGGTTTCTGAGATCTGAGGTCATCGCCATTTGCTTTTCGGCTCGTGTGACGTAAATAGTGGAAAACTACCAGATTGGTGTAAGACTTCGTATCAACGAACGCCGCAAACGCCGAACTCGAACAAACAAACAAAGAAACCAAATTAAACGTGTATCAACTCAATTTTCCAATAAAAATTCAATTTACATTTATCATATTTCTTCCATTCTAAGACCCCATCGATTATCAGTCGTTTATATGGGGAAAAACGTGTCTTAGAATCGAATAAATACACCCAATTTTGTTTTTACACGGTATAGAAAAGAAAAACGTAAATAAATAAACTAGCTGCATTCAAACAGTCGTGTTATAAGTGTTAAACGTGTTTGTGTTTTTTGTTTTCAGATGTTAAAAGATACAAACACGAAAAATACTAAAAGCGTGTCTTTTTAAATGCAGCTACAGCGAACAGAATTGGGAGTACAGTAATTCCAATTTTCCTATAAAAAAAACCCTCAAACTAAGCCCGCACTTTATTTCCTCCTAACATTGGCCGCATTCTGTCACCGGCCGCACGTGGCGCTGCACCGGCCGCGTGAAAGAGCGCGCGCATCGCACGGGATGCTGGGAGAAGATTGGAACTGATAATAAGTGCGTGCAGGCTTTGCTGCGGCTTGTCAGGAGCAGGCAATGGGCTGTGATGAAGGTTGGTGTTCGTCCCCTTTGCTCGTCGCGACTCCTTGCTTGATTGATGCACGCGAGCGGTGCGATGCTCTCGTCCTCCTCCTCTTCTTCCTGCCCACTTGAAAAGCGTCCCGAACAGCGAGGACACACTCATGGGATCCCGTCAGCCCCCGACTGCTGCGCGTGCACTTTCCAGCACCATCGTCCACCTCGCTCTGCTGTGCTCGGGCACCTTGTGCACACCTGCGCCCGACCAACTCGTCATCGGCTTTTTGCAACCTTTTGCCGCGGAGGGCAAACTGATTGCCGGCGCGGTTCCGTTGGCGGTGAATAAGGTGAATTCCGACGCCCGGCTGCTTCCGGCACACACACTCAATTATTCGTTGGAGAATGCGGGCGGCTCGGGCAGTTACATGTCCATCAGACACATGACCAGTTGGATGAAGAGCGGTGTGGTGGCTTTTATAGGACCGGACGAAAGTTGTCATTCGGAAGCGTTGGTTGCTGCGGCCTGGAATCTGCCCATGATAACTTATGTGAGTATATCTCTGTTTGCTTCAATTTATTGGGAGGGATTTTTTTGTCGTGTTTGGTTTGCCGATTGCGATAAGGAGGTGCATGTGCGGGAAACTAACCAACTTCGCTATTTGGGAATTTATTTTTGTTTTTTATTTATTTATTTATTTTACGCCTCGTTCTGTTTTTACACGGATCTACCGGAAAACGTGTAATAAGGTGCTTGTGTTTTGTTTGGTGATGTTAAAAGATACAAACACCAAAAATACTTAAAGCACGATTTTTTGAAAAGGTTTTTATAAAAAAAAACATGTTGAATCAAAAGAAATCTTGTCAATTTATTTTTCTAGACTTGAATTAAAATTGTGTTAAAAAAAGAGCATGTAAAAACAGAATTGGATGTATTTATTTATTTATTTATTTATTTATTTGTTTATTTTTTAAAGATATTTTATATTGAAAAAATTTCTTTTAAACGTTTTTCCTGCTTGAAAACACACCTGTTTCATCTGTTTTCAATGTCAAGGCTTAGGAGTTGTTTACAAGGTCAAGTGTATAGAAACTAGATTTTATCATTTAGTGAAGCGCTTTATGTTTCAAATATATATATATATAAAAAAAATTGAAATTAAATTCTATGACTCATGGTTAAAAATAACACATCAACAAAAACAGTTTATCTCATAATCTTCTGTGAATAACCCTTTGACGACTGATTCTAGTTTAAATAAATAACAAATTTTATGCAATAAAATGAATGAAATAATCAGAATTTTAAATTTTTACTTTCAATTTTTATTCCACAAGGATGTTGGTTTGCCAATGTTAATTAACTTGAAAAGCAATAAACATATTGGCTTTGACCTAATTTAAATTACCTGCGTAGGAATAAATGAAGTGAAATGAGGAGAAATCCATTTCAAAAACAGAATAAAATATTACTCCGTAAAATACAATAAAAACAAAAAAACTAATAACAAAATATTAAATAAATAAAACAAGTGTCACTTTGATTTTTGTCTGCTTTTTGCTGGATTGTAGTTGTAATAAAGTGTCAACGTTTATTGCGATGAATTGTGATGAGCACATTTGTGTGTCTCAGGTGGTTGGTTGCCGTTGCCACCGAGATAAAGTAAATGCCATAAAACGTGACGTGGGTTCCAATATGTTATAAATCGTGAACAAAAGTTGTGTCATGAATTTATCCCGAAAAAAAAAACATCGGAAACTTATTTTTCTTAGCTTTCGGAGAAGTGTGGGTGGACAAATTCAAACACCTCAGTGGGACGCCAATTGCAACATGTTCCAGACCTGAATTTATTTTTACACCTTATTTGCATCGACTTATTTATTTAATTTAATTTCTATTTTTATTTTAAAAATAAAATTTCAGTTACATAATACATCCATTTTAATCCCATAATCTATTAAACTGCAGATTGCACCTTTAGTGATACACACATTGATAAAGTGTATTATAAATAGCAACACTCCATTCTTCAGGAAGGTGAAAGGATAAAGTGGAATCGTCATACAGGATGAATAATAATAAAAAAAAGAACCAACAAACAGACATGCAGTCTGTTGGAATCCACCAACACATAAAGGAACACCTTTTATATCATTTTAAAATACTCAGCTGTTCCCAACAGTTGTAAAAGTAGCAAAAACACCAACATAATTACCCATTATTCTATTTTCCATGAGTCAGAAGAGAAAATTTATCACTTGACTAAAAATACATCATTAAATATTTCTTCGCTATGGGCCCGGTTTATCGAGAAAACCAACTCGACACTCGAGATATTGGAAAGTTTTTAATTAAATGTATGGGATACATGTGTAAAGGTTATCTCCCACTGCAGATTGAGTAGTAAAAGAAATGGGGCAGTAGAAATGAAATGAGTCTTCTAATTGATTTTTTTAATTGACCACTTTACTTTTTGTGCTCAAGAAAAAATATTATCTTGACCCTGGTTACCCGTGCGGAACTCCCATAATGGCTTTTATATCTTGTAGCGCAGATTATCCTTTGCCATTTCACCCTGCTCAAGTTCCAAGGTACTTTTTGGAACATTATTTTTCCGGAAATGAAAAGTTTAAGATCTATCTGAAACATCTGGTGCATTCGTTGGTGATCCGTTTACGCATTTTCTGCTAGTGGTGAAGTGAGCATTTCGGAGGCCCCAGTGGCGGAACTACTGGACACAGAACCCCGCATTGCGGTGACAGGAAACAAACCGGGCCCACCTACAACTATAATATTAGAACATCTGTTATATTTGTACCATAAGGAATTGTGCAGGTTTGAGCACATTAGAGATTTTCATTGTATTGTTGTCAATATAAGGCATCATGCAGCTTCCATATTTTCCCCTAGCAACGGTTGATCAGGTTTGATCAATAAAGAATTTTTACTTCTGATAGTTATTGTAAGTGGAAGAGAAGCCATGTTTTAGGTTAAATCTTTGTCTTTTTTATTATCTGTGGGCAAGATACTAAAATATTTTTAACATAGACACGTTGGCAATTCTGCTACTAAGCAGACGCGAAGTTTAAATTTAAGGTGAGGGGCCCATATATATTTTAGCAGAGGGGTTGAAAAGTTGAAGTTCTGCTTCTAGGGGCTTCTAAGTCCAACCTGATTTTGAGGCCCCGAGGTGCAATGTGCAACTTTAAGGCTTGTTTACAATGTCGCAAAGTGTCGTTCGAAATAAAGCGACCGCTCGCGAAATTTTGCCAGTTCGCATGCGAAATTTCTCAGTTGACTTCAAGTCAACTTTTTCAGCATTTCGCATGCGTAGGCCAATGAGAACCGAGCAGGGACATGTCGTAGGCCAATTAGAAGCGAGCAGGGACATGACGACAACCTGATTTCAAGGCCCTAGGCGGAATCTGGTTTTGAAGTCCTCAGGTGCAATGTGCAACCTTATTTCAAGGTCCCCAGGCACAACTTGATTTTGAGGCTGCAAGTGCAACCTGATTTTAATGCCCCTAGGTGCAACCTGATTTTGAAGCCCCCAGGTGCAACCTGATTTTGAAGCCTCCAGGTGCAATCTGATTTAGAATTCCCAGACGCAACCTGATTTTCAGGCCCGTGGTGCAACCGCTATAGAAATTAGTTGGATGGGCTACGAATGGAACTGTTTTCAATTATAAAAATAACAGCGTAGAACACAACAGAATTTTTCTTTGTTCTTGCTATTATTATTTTACATTTTTGTACTAATTAAAAAAACATTAAAATAAAATAAATCTAGTTTCCGTTTTGATTTTTTGAGACTCTTCATTCACCTGTTGGGTGATCCGCTGCTTTATGTATAATATTTAACACGAATTTGACCCGGATGGCTGTGGTTGTTGCACCACTACTGATGCTGTTTGAGTGTTTCAGGAGGTTTGACAGCTGAGTTAGAAAGTAGTCAACCAGAACTAGATGTGCACGTTATTTTTAGCTTATTTCTTTCTGTGCAGTTTGATTTGGAATTTTCGTATTCACAGAAGTGTGGAACATAATTTCCTTATCTAATGGAGCTTTTTCTTATGGAAGCAATGACAATTTATAGAAAACCATTTTGCTGGTTTAGGTTTTAGCAAAAAAAAAAACTCACAAGCCATAACTATAAAACAGTTGCTGTGGAATTGGATAGAGAAAAACACATTCCCCTTCAGCTGACTTGTGTTGAATTTAGGAGTATGGATTTCCTGCTGAGTAGAAATCAATTGTAATTCACAGTTGGGAAGCATAAATGTCAACTTTTTTGTTTCCTTGAAAATATTTACATAGAAAAAAATACATTAATTTGTTGTTATTACATGCTTTAAAGGAACTGTATCACAATATCCATCAAATTACTTCCTTTTAAGCATTTTTTAATGCATCACAACTTTCCTATTTAACTTTTTCTTATTCAACATACGGCTGATGCAATCCATCATTTTGACATGAGACCGGTAAAACTTTTTAATATTATCTTAACCACTAGGGTTGTTGCTTATATTTCTATGCAATTAACTTTTGTGTTTGTTTCTTAATTATAGAAATGCTCCGATAGACGCGTGTCTGATAAAACTCAATTTCCAACATTTGCTCGAACTTTGCCTCCGAGCAGCAAAGTATCCAAATTTGTAATGGCTTTATTGCAAACCTATAATTGGAATCACATAACTATGATTGTGGGACATCGATCCGTTTGGCTGGAGATTGCCGAAGCATTACGAGTAAGTTGTAGATTAAAACGTGCACTGCACATTTTACCGCAAACTCAATTTTTTCATCCCAAACGTCTTTTGATTTATGAAATCGGTAATTTCGCTATTTATGAAAATCGGCGCCAATAAATCACTCTATACATGTGGAGATAAGATTTGTCTTAAATGTTTGAAAACTCTCCAAGATGAGATTTAAGTAATGGCTAATTAAGCTCTCCAGTGGTTCATAAATATTGAAAAGCGATTTAAATACAATCCTAATGGGCCTATGTGTTCGTTAAATGATGCAAATTTTTCTTTCTACAGGGTTTAGCCAAAGAGAATGGGGTGACAGTGCAATCTGTTCTTTTTCTGCCTGATTACCTAACATCGTTGCAGGAGGAAATCAAAGAGACTATAGAGAAAACATACAGGAAGACGAGAAGTGAGTTTTATTTTTTTTAAAGCGCTATTCATTGTGTATGTTTTTAAAGTAGAAAGAACGTAGAAAGTTGAATCGAGTAACTTAAAGTTGAGATAAGTGGGAGGAGTTGATGCGGACAGACAGACGGACGGACGGACGGACGGACAGAACCGTTTTATTAGACTTTCTAAACATAGAGTTTAGAAGTCTAAAAGTCGTGTTTTAAATGTTTCTGTTTCGGTTTTGTGATATCACAAAAAAAATCAGTGAATGTAAAAGCCAGGGATTTTTAGTGTAAAACTAAGGGAAAATAGTGTACATAATATAATCTCGATGTCACAGACTTAGGAATGATTTACGAGCGGTTGGTTAATCTAGTTTTGCAGGTACTTTGTACGAAAACACTCTAAAAGTAACTAGTAAAATGGCAATACAAACACAAGCAGTTTGAAAAATCGCTCTAGTGTTTGCATATGATTAAAATAAATTTAAATGTAAAGCCTTTAGAAACCACAAATTTATTTCTTTCCTGATTAGGCAAGAAAGGAAATAAATTTGGTGGGTTTACATTTCAGCACAAAGCTTCGCAGCAGTGATAGTTCTCACGCACTACGGGTATATTAACAACATTTACATGCAATGTTGTATACGGTATTAAACAAATAGGCATTGTTTTGCAGGACGAGATCAGTATCATGTTTTCCTGCAGACATGCAAATGATGATAGCATCATCAGACCTGATTTCTCAATCAAAACCACACATCTCTCCACAAATTTACTAACATAAAACAACAAATTTTACTTCCGCATTTTCTTTAAATCTGCACCTTTTGTCAAGTTCAGACAGGAGTTAAAGTAGAAGCAAGTAAACATCTGTAATGCAGGGAAGCATTGCATATTAGACTTCTAAACCCTGTCATATGACGTCATTTCCGTAAAAAAAAGTACTTCCTTCGTTTACGGAAATGACGTCGTGTGACGTCATTTCCATAAAAAAAAAGGCTAAAAGTGTACTAAAACGGGTTTTTTTAATAAACTGGAGGTCGGAGAAGTACGAAAACACCTTAGGATAGTAATATAGGTATGCTGAGTTCATTGCAGTTGCCCGTTTGGCTCTAGCTGCTATAGTTTTGGAGGAATCGATGACGACGGATGGACAGACAGACATGACCGTTTCATTAGACTTTCTAAACATCAGGTTTAACTTAGAAGTCTAAAATGTCTCGATGGAACGCAGTTGGTTGAGCACTATTATGAGTTTCTATGATGTCATTAATGTATGAGCACTACCTGGCGCAGTGTGCCTACACCGTAAACAAACTTTAACGGGACCACTTTTGGTTTTACGCTAACGCTAACACGTTGTCCCTTTTCTTCACATCCACTTCCGACGGCATTTTTGGGGGTTCCGGCTTACTTTCACCCCTGAGTTAGTAACAAGCTCAATGTTTTGTAAAAGTTGCAGATTTTTCACATGAATACTGTCTATGTTAATTAAATAACTTGAGACATTTAATTTGCATGTAATCAGACATTGAGGAAGGTCAACAACTTTGGTTTCGTGGTTTATGTAAACACGTGACGCTAATGAGCGAGAAGGAGGTGTCTGCGCATCTGTTAGCCCACAGGCTTAGTTCGTAAACAAAAACAAGGCTTCAATTTATCTTTTATCTTGTTCAATAACACACAAAAATCGAATTTTCTAAAAACAAAAATGATAGAAAAACAGGTATGATAGATGTTTGTTACTGTTTTCAAGTAAACTGACCCTTTTACTGCCCTCACAATGTGCTGAGTTGAATGACTTTTTTTTATTATTCGTGCTCTCAGAAATGATTGATTCGCATTCAGTGGCCAAAAGTCAAGGCTCTTTAATGCTGTCAACACTGTATCAAGTTCTTTAGCGAGCTTAATAACAGTGTGTAACAAAAATGGTTTGATTGGATTATAAAATAAAAAAAAATAGTAAGAAATTTTCCATTTGTCACCGGAGGACACTGCCCAGCATCATCTGAGATGGATTTATGATTTATGGGGCCCTTTTCTCATCCATTGTTCGTGTCAAATAAATATACTTATATAATTAAAAATAAATAAAAAATGGGTGAACTTTGTTAATTTTTCAGTTTATGTGTTCATCGGCGACAGCATTGCTTTGGTGGATTTCGTTCGACTGATGTACAATGCAGGCATGTTGTCGCACGGCAATTACGTGATTATATCGGTGGACGATGAAGTTTACAACCTCACAATGCCCTATCAATACATGTTACAGCGTAAGTTTGATTTTAATTACTTTTTAAAATTATTTAAATATTTGGTTTGAATATTTTTTGCATTTTCTATTTTTCCAGCATCGGATTACAAATTCGTAGAAATCGATGGCGACATCCCAACTTCATCCATCACTGAACCCTTTCGATCAGTGTTGAAAGTGACGCCGTACGCAGCAACCAGTTCTGAATACGCCGACTTCAAAGCGAAGCTGAAAATCGAAATGGCTAAATTTATTCAAATCCCCTACAATGAAAAGATCTTCGACACAGTTCAGGTGAAATCGACTCGCTTTAAGTCTTAATTGCTCAAAACCAACATGAAATCACTGCAAGAGTGCCCATTTTCCTAATTAAGTAGCCTTAATTACCTCCAATCATCGCTAAAGTTTGCCCATTTAACACAAACCTGCTGCTTATAATCCTATTTGCCTAAATATTGCAACGCATCTCCGCAATCATAACGCATAACACTTAACAGCGTCAAAAACGAATTTAATTTCTCTTAAAAGTGTGCTTTTCGTTGAAGAGTTTAATCGTGAACCAAGGATAACATGGAAACGTATCCGTGTGTCATTTCCTATTGATTCGTTGTTCTGTGCGCTGATTGGATGACATTGCTTGCCAACTAAGCATGTTTGTTACCTGTCGTAACCCCAGAATACAGTGCGGGTATACATTATGTGGCGCCATCGGTGGCAAAACGCACTGATCAAGTGGATGTGTGTCCATGTTATCTTTGGTTCATGGCAACGAAGCAACAGACTTAGGGGTCGTTCATAAATTACGTAACGTCTTAGGGGGGGAAGGGGAGTTACTTATTAAAAATTTGAAAATTTAACTTAAATAATTGCTTCTTGATTTATTATTCTTTTTTTTCCTTGGGAAGATGAAGTTTAAAGTCGAAATATTCATTTTAACAATTATTAACAAAAATGTAAGTGTGAAAATGTAGAAAATTGAAAAGTACTAAATTTGTATTTAATATACTGTATATCAAAATTGGGGGGGGGGGGGGGGGTTGGTTAGTTTTGTTACATAATTTTCTAAGGGGGTTTGTGGATTTGTTAGGATTTTGTTACAGGGGGGAGGGGGTCTAAAAATCCAAAAATTAGCGTTACGTAATTTATGGACGGCCCCTTATCGTAAACTGGGGTGAATGCCGCCAATTTTTTCAGTAAAATTGTAATTGCGGCTTAAATTTAAGTGATTAGTTTTTGAGAAAAAAACATTGACCTACAAAGTGACCAATGCTTAAAAAAGCATCGAATGCGGCTTCAATTGATTTTCTTTTTAAAGTTTAGCATCAATCTAACATTATTAGAAGAAAATGAAACAAATCTAATCAAAAATTTCATCTTTTCTTTAAAATGTATTAAATAGACCATTTATTTAGAATGTTTAGTTACTATAATGTAGAAACTCAGTATCGAGCCCCTCTGTCGGGGCTCCAAATTGAATAAGGAATGGAGATTTATTGAATTGTCACATAAAGTAACCGAATTATCTGTTGTAGGTGCCCATTTACGCCGCTCACGCATACGATGCTGTCATGATTTACGCGCGCGCATTGAGCGAAGTTTTGGCGAAGGGAGATGACCCTCGAAATGGAACGGCCATCTTCAATCGCATCAGAGGACGGTCTTTTGAGAGTAAGCAGGTCAATTTGTATTCTGAAAATATGATATATGTATTTTTCTGATGAGAAATGTCAAAACTTTGACTTTTTTTTACATTTTTTTCATTTTTTTATTTTATTTTATTTTTGATTTGTTTGGCAGGTATTCAAGGCTCTACAGTTTTTGTGGATGAAAATGGGGATTCGGAAGGAAACTATACTGTGTTGGCGTTAGTCGAGGACGAAACTTCGCCGGCTAAACGAAGGATGAAACCCGTCGGTGGATTTATCTATAGAGAAAACTCTTCTATTCCAGTGAGTTTTTATTGCCCTTTCCGGTTCGAATGTAGGAAATAATAGGTTTTGGTCGTGAATATTTCCTGTTGACGAAAATGCGGGGCTCAGAGAGATGATCGTTAGGCGAAATAAAGTAATTGAGTTTTGAAAATCCTTCTGTGAGAGAAAGAGGTTGGGTTGCAGGTCTATTAAGATTTCGGGGTATTTGCTCAAGTCTTTTCAATCAATGTGAGGTCGAGTGAAAAGTTTTATAATTTTTTTTATTTTTTTATTTTTATTTTTTATTTTTTATTTTTATTTTTTATTTTTTTTAGGAATTCGATTTAACTTTTCCCATTCATTGGATTGGAGACAAACCGCCATCCAGCATTCCTCCTTGCGGATTTGAAGGGGAGATATGCATTTCGAAACCTGATTGGAAAGTTATAGCGATTTGTAGTGTTTGCGGCTGTATCGTCATCATTGCTGCTATTTTTGTTGTCAGGTAAATTAATTGAATATTTTTATTGTTTTTTTATTTATTTTTTATCGTTTTTTTTATTTTATTTTTTTTATCAGTATTTTGATGTTATCAATTTCCATTTTTCAATATTTTCAAAATTTTATTCTATTTTCAAATTTCTCACATTTTCTATTTTCAAATTTCTCCAATTTTCTATTTTCTCATTTTTCTCCAATTTTCTATTTTCTCATCTTTCTTCAATTTTCTATGTTCTAATTTTTCTCTAACTTTTCAATTTCTAATTTCTCCAATTTTCTATTTTCTATTTTTTCTCTAAATTTCTCTTTTCTAATTTTTCTCCAGTTTTCTCATTTCTCTCCAATTTTCACTTCTCTAATATTTCTCTAACTTTTCAATTTCTAATTTTTCTCTAACTTTCCAATTTCTAATTTTTCTCTAACTTTTCAATTTCTAATTTCTCCAATTTTCTATTATTTCTCTAATTTTCTCTTTTCTAATCTTTCTCCAGTTTTTTCATTTTTCTCCAATTTTCACTTCTCTAATTTTTCACTAATTTTCTTATTTTGATCCATTTTTCTTTAATTTTCTCATTTTGATCCGTTTTTCTTTAATTTTTCACTAATTTTCTTATTTTGATCCATTTTTCTTTAATTTTCTCATTTTGATCCGTTTTTCTTTAATTTTCTCATTTTGATCCATTTTGCTCTAATTTTCTCATTTTGATCCATTTTTCTCATTTTTCTTCAATTTTCTCATTTTGATCCATTTTTCTCATTTTTCTTCAATTTTCTCATTTTGATCCATTTTTCTCATTTTTCTTCAATTTTCTATATTACAATTTTACGAAATTCTCATTTTCTTTTGTTTCATATAAATTCCTATTTTCTAATTCTTCAAAACTTTCTATTTTTTTCTTCTACGTCTTATAAAACGCACAGTTTTCTAAACATAATATCTCAATATCCATTCGTCTAAAATTACAAGCAAAAAAAAAAAAAAAAAAATTCTCCGCCTGCCATTTCATCTTTGGCTTTGCTGCAATGCAACACAATTATTTAATCTCATTACTCTACCAGTCTGCGTCAATTCCAACTCTACTAACACAAAACAAAACAAAATTGAAATATCATTTTTTTTCATTTTCTAAAAAGCAAAATGTCCATCTCTTCTCCAAATCCAACACACAAAAATTGTAATCTTGCAAATCGAGCTCAAAAGCTCATTCAAACTCTTCACCAGGACGTTAAGTTTGCAATTCTCCACGTACCGTGGTGTAATATTCACAAGCCACTAAATTCCCTACCCCTTTTTACCAACCCGCCATTTAATATACGATTTTTGGTGCAAATTTCTCTTTAAAGAGGTTTTCTCAGGCTCATATAAGTTGATCCAATCAAGCACGGAACAAGACACCGCTTTCCACAGCGATGTAATGAAATATTCCCAGCTCGTTTGGTCGATCAAGAAAATCTCTAAATGCACATGATTTGCTTAATGCTGTTTGCTTTAACAATATTAACATAATCTTCATTTTATCTATCGGCACGAAAAAAACGACGCAATTTGTATGCAGTGTTTGCACTCGGAGTTGACAAATGGTCTCGTGGCTGATGTTTATTCAATTTGATTACAAGAAATGCAATTGTGTATTTTCAGGCATTACAGATACGAGCACGAGTTGGCGTGTTTGTTGTGGAAGATAGACATGAAGGATGTTACTATTATTCCTACGGATTCCGATCAGATGCTGGCCAACAAAAGCACAGTAAGTCATATTTAAATGAGCCCGAGCCGCCATGTTTATTTCCAAACTTCTTAAATTTAAATTGAAAATTTATTTTTTTCAAATCTTGGAGGATTTAGGTCTCGGTTTTTTCTCAATTTTAACTGTGATAGAAAATCGTAAAAGTCTCTCCAAAATGCATTTTAGGCGCATTAATGGACCTCTAACCGTGTAAAATGCATTTTTGGTGCAAAAATGTTCTTTTTATGTCAAAAATGCCCTTTTATCTGCAAAAATGTCTTCTTGATGTAAAAAAAATCCACTTTTATGTACAAAAATGCCTTCTTATGTGCAAAAAGGTCCATTTTTTGTTACTAAAATGCCTTTTTACCGCATCAGTGTTCAGGATCTTGAAAATCTCATATTTCTAACAGTTTCTAGATCTGCTTCTTTAATTTCTTCCTTTCATTCAGAGTTAAATACACAATTCAAACAACAAAACACAAAGCAAGAATGACAAACCAAAATCGTCAATAATGCCACCATTTATTTACAAATTAGTGAGTAGTTCCGTCACAAGCACGCATGATGGCGGCACAACAAAAGAATAAAATACTTGTAGAAATGCAAACTTGTAAACGCACGTTTTGTCTGCCGAGCAATCACGCTATTCCTATGGGAAGCAATTCCATTTTTACAACGAGACAAATCAAATTTTTACAACATCAAATGCGCTTCAATGACAGCGACGCAAACTCCAAACTCCGCTCTTTGGCCTTGGCACGTGGCCCATGAGGGTAAACTGTTGAGCGATGAAACAATATGTATGCGAGCAATCATTCCGAGTGCATCAACATCCTTTGAATATTAAATAATTTTTACAACAGGATTAAATGAAAAGCAATAAATCAAAAGAAAAACCCTCAAAGTCGACAACCGTTAGCACTTTACGCGCGACTGGTGAGGAATTTTAACACTAGAATGCCATTCAATTACATTGTTGCGTAATACCTAAACGTGGTGAATTTTTTTCCCTTTGCCACGTGTTGCGGTCAAATGTCCACACGTTAATTCTCAGGTGTGGTTAATTCAATTAAGGTGATCCATTTAACCTTGCTTTCTCCTTGGTTATTAAACGTGTCTTCTTGATCTTGCTCCAATAATCCTCTCGAATCAAGTCAACTTTTTGGCTTAGCAATTTGTTAGGAATAGTACAGTTTAAATGAGTTCATCGCTTTTGGTTTCAACTGGTTCGTGCTTTTATTTGAACACTGTGCATTACGCCATCTAACGGCATTCGAGTTTTAACTCTGCAACCTTGAAATTGACAAAAAAAAACAACACTTGTGATGCAATGTACGTGATTCGGTTGAGTCAATGACATGAGCACTTTCTGGGAATGGAATAAGAGAGTTTCGGCTTCGAGTCTCGTTGCGTAACATTGAAAATAAAAAGAATTAAAGTTGATGGTTTCTGTTTATGAGGTTTTTGGTGTTTGGGCCAATTATTTTTGATTTATTTATTGCGAGATGTTGTTTTCTATTGCATTTATTAGTCGTAATCGTTTAATTTAGGTGCAAATTTGCCGGTCCAGCATCTTCGGTACATTAATAGCGGAAAGCATGTCCGAGCCACCGGTTTACGTACGGGCCTACACGGAGGTGGGTGCGTATCGCGGCAGCATACTGGCAATAAGCCACATTAATAAGAAAAGTGTAGATTTAACGAGAAGTATCAGGAAGGAACTTAAACAAGTATTGTTAGAATGTTATTTTGTTTTAAATTGGTTGATTGATTGTATTTCTTTTTGTTTAGGTACGCGAGTTACGACACGACAATCTTGTGCCATTTATTGGCGCATGCGTTGAGCCGTTTAACGTTTGTATCTTCACTCCGTATTGCGCTAGAGGAAGTTTAGAGGTGCCATTTCGAGTATTTTAAAAACTTTTATTTATTTATGTCGTGATTTGTTAACGCAGGATGTGATGCAGAACGAAGATATGCATTTAGATAATATGTTCATAGCGTCGTTAGTTGCCGATTTACTCAAAGTATGCGAAAAGTTTTTTTGTTTCTTTTCTTAAAAATATTTTTAAAAAAAATAAAATTAAAATTCCTATCCAGGGCATGACTTATATTCACGATAGCGAAATAATATCGCACGGAAATTTAAATCCAAGAAATTGTTTAGTGGACAGTCGGTGGGTCCTTCAAATATCCGATTATGGTCTTCACGAATTCAAGGGCTCGCACGAAAACCGCTTGTCAAATACAAACATATATCAAAGAAGTATAGTGAATTTATTTGTTTGTTGCTATATATTTATTTATTTATTTATTTATTTTTATTTATGTATTTATGTATTTATTTATTTATTTATTTATTTATTTATTTTTTTTTATTAGAGTTTCTGTGGAAAGCTCCAGAATTATTAAGGAATCCTTCGGCACCGGCTCGCGGAAGTCAAAAAGGCGACGTTTATTCATTCGGTTTTATTTTGCACGAACTTATTGGCAAAAACGGTCCATGGGGCAATATTCCATTATCATACAAAGGTTAAAGTCCCCAGTCTGATTTTTTTTATAAATATTTATAAATATTTATAAATATTGTACATTCATTCCAGAAATTCTAGACAGAGTGATTGATCCGGGTCAATACCACGTGAAGATGTTCCGGCCTTCGACGCAAGAGTTGAGTTGCCCCGATTATATAGTGTGGTGCATGCAGGATTGCTGGCAGGAGGATCCGGACGAAAGACCCGATTTCCGATTAGTTAGGGTCAAGTTAAAGGAAATGCAAGTTGGATTGTAAGTAGATTGGTCCCGCGCTTGACCGATGACACATTCCATGCTCTTACAGGAAACCGTGTATATTCGACAACATGCTGAACATAATGGAAAAATACGCGTACAATTTGGAAGGATTGGTCCAAGATAGAACTCACCAACTCATGGAAGAGAAGAAGAAGACGGATGCGTTGTTACATCGAATGTTACCCAAGTAAAGTCAAACGTATTTTCAACAGTGCAACCAAGATACAAAATCTTCGCTCTTTGTCAAGGTCGGTTGCGGACCAGTTAAAACGTGGCGAGCAGGTGGTTCCCGAAAGTTTTGACTCCGTCACCATTTACTTCAGCGACATTGTGGGATTCACTGGTCTTTCGGCTAAGAGCACCCCATTTCAAGTACGTTTATCCCCATACGGTTCAAAAATATATTTTACAACACAGTCGAGCCTCGTTATAATGAATCGCAAGAGATCTGAGAAATCGGTTTGTTTGTGACTGGTATGGTCTTCGCCAAGGTAACCTGAAGACTGGTTATCCTGGTTTGGGACGCATACTCATGTAAATAATGACAAGAGACTCCATATTGTTGGTTGTTGGCCTTTAATATGTTTGTCTAGGGGTTGGAGAATCCCGTCACCCGGGTGCAGGGGTACCGTAATGGCACGCCGCACCGGCAACCGACCCGTCACACACAGGGTGTGAACCCCATGTATGACGAGGTCGGTTAAACATAACATTCGTGTCATACTTACCCGAATACGACCCATGCAGCCGCTCATGGAAGCTGTAGCAGGCTCATCGCCATGCTACTGAGCGTCGCAATGGTGAATGGTGAGGAGAGCGGAGTCAGCACCGGGCATGGTTGCCCTTGCTGGCGTCTGTATCTTTTCTCCCCACACCACTTAGCTCCCTCCTTCCCTACTCTGGGTCAGTCCACCCACAAAGGGGGTGACCTTAGGGCGGCTCGTTATATCAAAATTTGTTAATCTGGTGTTCTACGGCCAAGCCATTTTTAACGATTTGTTATAACAATAAATTCGTTATAACGAGGTTTGACTCAATTTTAGGTACCTTGGGTATACGTATTTTTGAACCATGTGGGTATATCGGTGTTTTGTCGAATTAATTCGGTCGGTTGATGAGTTTTGTTTGCAGGTGGTTGATTTGTTGAATGATCTGTACACGACGTTCGATTCTATAATTGGCAACTACGATGTTTACAAAGTGGAGACTATCGGAGACGCATACATGGTTGTGAGCGGTTTGCCAATTAGGAATGGTGATTTGCACGCGGGCGAAATCGCTCGTCTTTCGCTGCATCTTCTTAAGGCTATAAAGAACTTTGAGATCAGAGACAGGCCTAAGGAACTGTTGAAACTCAGGATTGGGATTCATTCTGGTTCCTGCGCTGCGGGTGTAGTTGGAATGATGATGCCTCGTTACTGCCTTTTTGGGGATACGGTAAACACAGCATCCAGAATGGAGTCTTCCGGACAACGTGAGCATATATGTTTGAAAATGTGAACAAAATAGTGGCCTAAATAAATATTTAATTTTTCTATATAAAAATTTTCCTTTTTTACCTTAAAAGTTTACTTTTCCCTTTAAAAATGCCTTTTTTAAATCTAAAATTGCCCTTTTCTATCTGAAATAGCACTTTTTCCACCTGGAATAGCACTTTTCCCATCTGAAATAGCACTTTTTCCATCTGAAATAGCACTTTTCCCATCTGAAATAGCACTTTTTCCATCTGAAATAGCACTTTTTCCATCTGAAATAGCACTTTTTCCATCTGAAATAGCACTTTTTCATCTGAAATAGCACTTTTTCATCTGAAATAGCACTTTTTCATCTGAAATAGCACTTTTTCATCTGAAATAGCACTTTTTCATCTGAAATAGCACTTTTTCATCTGAAATAGCACTTTTCTATCTAAAAATGCATTTATTTTTCGAAGAAAACTGAATTTTTACAGAAAAAAATGGCATTATTTTACACGTGGTGTATTTTCTTTTCTTATCCAACCCAAAACTCCTTTTGCACGTTGACAGATTTGAACCAGGAGCAAAAGATCCACCTCAAACACAGGCCACTATTTTATCCATTTCTATGAAAACAAATTTCAAACAAACTTGACAACATGCCTTTTTCATTCTACAGCACTTAAGATTCACGTAAGTCACGCTTGTAAGACTATTTTGGATAAAATCAAAGGCTTTCATGTCGAAGACAGAGGACTCATTCCAATCAAGGTATTTCTTGTACACCTAATTATTCTATTTGAACTGAATACATCAATTTGTTTTTATTCAGGGGAAAGGTGAAATGAGAACATACTGGCTAGTAGGGGTGGAGAATTCTCTGTCACGTTTCCCCAAGACTGAAATGAGCTCTGTGCGTAGCGGATCTTTCTTGCCATTTCCAATCCCTTCGCCCGTGCGTAAACTGTCCACGTCGCTGCCCCGCATAACCGAATCGTACGAATCGGACACCACCGACGGCTTTGCCGAGCTGGAAAACACGTCGCCCGTCAACAGTTTGCCGAGCAGTCCGACCACGTCCGCCAACAAATGTCTCTTGAACGATTTGAAAACAAAACCCAACGTCCGATTCAAGAACTTCTCGTCCACCCAATACGAAAGTGCGAGCAAAGCCAATTATTTGAGTTGCTCCAATGTATTTCAGGAATGTAAAATCAATATTCTTAAGGAGCTGAAAAGAAATGGAAACACCATTGTCAATAGGTACAGGTCTGCGCCTACCATCAGTTTTAAGAACGAGAATTTTGTATGAAAAAAAAACAAAAACAAAAACAAAAAAACACTTTCTAGTCGAAACATTCCATTTTTCAGTTTTCCATTTCGTGGCAGCTAAGTCTCTTTTTTTCTCTCGTAGTTTTATTTTATTTATTTTCCAAGTGCTGGGAGTGTACCTGAATTTAATGATATACGTGTATGTGTGTAACCAAAGGACAAGACAAAAATAACTTGTATTGTTGTGTTTCAATAGGTGAAAAAAAAGAAAAAGAAAAATTACAAATGCATATCTGTTAATTGAAATATTTTTGGAAAAAAATACTAACGTTTATCCGATTTATTGTAGTTGTAACATCTAAAATTGTATCTAATTACGTTAATGTCATCATTAAATGTTATTTCTGCCCAACAACTTCCATCCATTATAAATAAGCTTAAGTATTGTTTTTCCATATTATAAGGTGAGATGTGAATAAAATTTAAATTTCGTTTGAAGCCAAACTAAATTTTTATTTTGTTTAATTACATTTTTAATTTGATTTTACAGCGGTGTTTGAACTGCGCTGTGATGTGAAGGCGATTGTATAACATCATTTAAATGTCAATTTGTCACAACATTTCAGTGAGTTTTTGCACTACCTGGTGGATACAACCAAAAACGCTCATTCTGCAGATGAGCTTCAAGCACATTTACAAACTGCAGGCGCTTAAGGAATCCCTGTGTTGATTCCGTGGCCAGGAATGACTACTGCATCAATAGTTCGAATAGCATTGAAATTTTGAATTTATTGTCTGTGTAGGTTTTAGTTTGATTTGTTTTGCTTTGTTTCACCCGGTTAAGGCGAGGTGAGCGCATTCTGAACAGAGAACTTGCTGTCCTGCGTAAATACCTAATTCTGTTATACTCAAAACCACCACAACGTTGATCTATTTCAGCCTGTTTTCGCCTAACTGTGTATGCTGTGTTCTACTACGTGGAAAAGTAGTTCTATTCCTTTGACAATGAAACAACTGTTGTTAATCGATCACAATGTCTGGAGTTCGAGTACAATTCTGGTGTTATGAGTTACTTTTTTGTGTCCCTACACCAGTGAAATAGATCAACGTTGTGGTGGTTTTGAGTATAGATGCATTAGTCACTCATGGTTGCAAAGATTCCTGAAGCTCCTGCAGTTTGAAATGTGCAGGCAGGATAGCATGTTGTTTGGCTGCTCTCGCTGGTGTCTACAACTCAACTTTCTCATCATCTTCTCTGTGCCACTCCAGAGCTGACCTCGAGACCATTGGTCAGTGTGTTGGAGTGACGTAAGTTGTGATCTGCTGTGTCAAGCCATATGGTCATAGAGTAAAGAAAGAAAGAGCTGGCACTCTTTGTCGGAACCTTTGTAGTTTGTGCAATCATTGTTGCGTCATAAACGTCATATCGATGGTGGCGCCCTCGTGTAGTTGGGATGCTGATCGTGTGGCTCAGCTACTAGCTAGCAATGTATCGGAGCTGCAAATGTCCAAATATTCATTAGATAAATTAAGATTTTATATTATTATTAATATATTGTCACGCGTACGGACCGTCCCGATTGGCGGGCGATCCGTAGCGCTCGATTTGAAATATAATTCGTTTAATGTTGCTATATTTCGGTCATAGATGGCGCTGACGAATGGAAACCGTCATCGCCATGTGACTAGACCGATCAATTAGATAACGGGGGTTATAGGAGATTTCGTCTAAAAGTGTCCACCCACATTAAGACAGCTCACTTAATCTTAAGTTACTTTGCAGGTATGATCACTCACATTACTTTGCAAGGAGTCTGATGTCGCCCAATACAGGGACCGGCTGACGACTGCCTTTAGTGTTGATCAAATACAATTCGTTACACAGTTGTTTGAAAAGTGTTAATAAAGCTTGTAAACTTATGAGTGTAAATGCCAGTTCATCCATGAATAATTCAATGATAAATAAAGTGTAATGGTTAATAGCCACATTTGTAAATTGAATGAGAAATCGAACAGTTATCAACTGTCCGGTTAATAAAAAGGCCAGTTAAGATTAAACCTAAATTCTGATTTCACTTATTTTCTTTCCTCACATTCACCTAAGAAAACCGGTTGTGTGGAGATCTGTTTGAGACCCAGAATCCACATAACAATATTTATTAAAAAAAAATTTATATTTCATTCCAGAACAGAAATACATTGAAAGGTGAATATAATAAGCTCAAGTTTTAATGTCATCTGTTTACACATGTAGTTAAATTAGTTTGAATAGGTTAAAATAGGTAGTGAGTAATGTTTAATTAAAACAAGTACAACAACAGAATCCAAGCAGAGTAATTTTGCATTATTTACATTAAAAATGGAGCGAAGTCTGATGAATTTATTTTAGTTGTTTTGGTTATAAAATGATGAATTTTGAACCAAATTGGTTGTAAAATGATGAATTTTGAACCAAATTGGTTGTAAAATGATGAATTTTGGACCAAATTGGTTATTAAATAATGATTTTTGCTCAAAATTGGTAAAAAACTAATGAATTTTGATCAAAATTGGTCAAAAACTGATGAATTTTGATCAAAATTTGTCAAAAACTGCTGATTTTTGCTCAATTCTGATCAAAAACTGCTGATTTTTGCTCTATTCTGATTAAAAACTGATTATTTTTTATCCATATTGGTCAAAATTAATTATTTTCGATCCATATTGGTCAAAATTAATGATTTTCGATCCATATTGGTCAAAATTAATAATTTTTTATTAAAAAACTAGTGAGTTGTAGGTACTACAATAATGTCCATTGCAGTTTAGAGGTGCCATTGTCAAATTATTTCAATTATTTCAATTATTTCGGGTATCATGATCTGGAACTGTTGGTAGCATCCCCACCACTACGAGCGCTAGTGTCGATTGGAGGCGTGGCCTGATTGCGCCAAAAACGGGAGAGTGCCGACTCTTACCGTATTACCCCGCTTATTGCCACATGCCGGTGTAGTGCGAGTATTACCGGCATGCCGATAAACCCCCTTTTTAACGGCATGCCGGTGTAAGTGAGTACGAATTTTTTTTTAATTTTGAGCCCAAAACATGCTTAAAACGCATATTTAGATGTCCAAAATGTAGGAAATTGGCCAAAATTTCTATAAAGGTTCCACAAAATTTAGTAGTAATCTTCAGAATATCAAGAAAACTTAAATTTCAGGCCTAAATTTTAACATAATTTATCATCTGGGCTCTTTTAAACAAAAAAAAACAAAAAACCAATTTTTTCACTTAAACCGGCATGTTTCGCTCTATACCGGCATGCCGGTATAGATTTTTTACGTGCGATTTCAAAACTGTGATGAACCCATGCCCAACGGCATGCAGCTATAGGCGGGGTAATACGGTACTTTCTTTACTCTATGCATATTTTTACACAACTATTGTAGCTATCGCACAGCAAAATTACAAAGTTGAAGAGCACTGTCAATTTAGTCCAAAATTTAAGGCTGGCTGAAGACACAAAAATAGTATTCAAAATAAGTTAAAAATCACTAAAATAATTTTGGAAAAAAAAAACACCCAATAGGACAAAATTTCAAAATATTCAAAGCATTGTTACGAATTGCTATAGCAGCACTCCAACGACAAGAGGAGTTTCTATAGGCTTTGCTAGAGTAATAAACCAAGCATGTACCATTGTCGTGCGGCCACAAAAAGGAAAATAATTTATGTTTTGGCTGTTGAGTGCCATTTTGGCTTTTACTGCAAACAATACTGGTGCTAGTCATTACGTACAAACCGCTAATAATACAAAATATTTAGTCTTCAATTTATTTCACGACAACACATCGTGCAAGGTGCAAATCAAAATGAACAGCAAAAACCTCGAGTTTTTAAGATGACGTCATTACAACTTTCGAACTTATGATGTCATAGCCTACCAAGTTTAGTGCGGCCATTGCTGTGCATCTAGATGGAGATCTCCCATAATGAAACAATCGTGAGCGATTAAATAAGTTTAGCAACGAAATAGTGAAGCCAAAATTTGGCAGCCATTATATTTCGTTGAATTCGCATTAACCGGAAAAATAACAATTCCTCAAACTTTTCAAAGCCTGTTACTGATGCGCATGCCCCAGACTAGATGTGTATGAATTCCATCGACATTATATAGGTAAGTTTTCTGCTTTATTCTTTCATTTATCTCACTCAATAAATCAAAATGCCCACTTTAAGCCACGCCACGCAAAGTCGGCATCGGCACGCATTGTTAGCTCAATCATAAAACATTTTGCAGTCATCTACAGTAGATTTACTAAATGCAGTAACAATATTTCTTCAAATGCGGACCGGTAACACAATGCGATTGATTTCCATACACGTTAATTCTGCTGACATCTCCGGATAACGCATACTTGTCCGTAGCCTCAAAATACGTAACCGTGCCCTCGAAAACTGCACCGCTCGGTTTCACCAAAATTGTCACGAGAAATTCCCACACACTTGGCAATTTGTCGCCGTATATCACCTTGCGATCAATCACATCATTCACGCTGCTTTGAAACCGTAAGATTTCCTCTCTGAATCCGCTCGCTCGAGCATCCCGAATCTCGTCCACCGACAAACGTGCACATTTCTCCTGACCGGACAACTCTTTATTGATTTCCGCGACCATCAATTGCGCCGAATTTAGAACTCGGGGATCGGTGAGCGCCACCGCTTTCTTCTCGTTGCAAGTGCACCAATGAGGCAAGATGGTGGCATCCTCGCAAGTTCGTTCCGGGGGAATCTCCGAGAAGAGGCTTAATGCCCGATTGCGGACGTCCGCTTCTACGTCTACGCCCGTAAAGCCGAGGATTTGTCTGAGCGTTTCGTGCAAGTCGAAGAAAGTGGTCAATCTGTTCTGGTTGACTCGAAGATTTCGCCACAGTTTGGGATATTTCTCCCGGAACCACGGAGGGAATGTGAGGAAAACAAAGGGCATCCTTTCTTCCAGCTTTCCTATAATTGTGTTCCGGATTTCGCCGAAGCGGGTTCTGTGATCACTGAAGGTTACCAGAATGGAGTTGCGGTCGAGAAGGCTTCTGCCGTATTCTCGATGGAAATCGTGGTACAAATGATCGCCTTGGCTTCCATCGTTAATACCATCATGGGTCAAGCGTGAGAAGAACAGAAAGGCAAACGTGGGCTTTGTCTTAAAAGTCGTTAAGAAATCCATCAACCATTGCAGAGTGACGTTTACTTCCGGCCGGTTATTGTGGCAATTCGGCTCCACCTTATTAACATTTGAGTCATCGACTGCCAAGTGGAACGGTCTCATGTAGTAATCTGTTGGTTGTTTGTAGAAACCTCGCTTTTTGTAGTTGAATCCTGTAATGTATGGATAGTCTTCCGCGTAAAATGTTCGGTAACCTTTGTCACTGAAGTTCTTCCAGATGATGTTTAAGTAGTCAAATGGTGACTGCAATGTTTCGTTCCAACATTCCTCGGCGTAAAGTCCTGTTAGCAGTGGTATTACGTTAACTAATGTGTTGTCGGCCACTTTAACGAAGCCTTGTAACTCGATTGTGTTGGTGTTGTTTTTTAGCAAGTTGTATGTGTTGGGCATTTGGCGGATCAAGTTGAGACGTGACGTCGAGTCTATTCCGACAATTGTCACGCTTAGTCTTTCTCGTATTAGATTTTTGGTTTTTTGGCTCCATTTTTCGAATTTCTCGTCACAGCGTTTTTCCACGTCTGGTTTTATCTGGTGTGAACAAGGAGAAAAAGTCTTTGTTTAATTTTTGTGCTAAATTTTAGAATACACAGGTATATATATATTTTTTTTTCAATATTTTTCTGAACAATGCTATTACAATTATTAAGTTTCTACAAAAGTGAAAAACTGAATTTTACTTTTCAGGAAAGGTTCTGTTCCGTATCCTGCCCCAGGAATGGAATCAATCTCAAAGAAGTCAGACAGACAAAGATTTCTAGTCCTCCAACTGCTCCATTTCACTACTAAAGCTAGGTTTACCCTGACGCAACGCAAGCTGGTTGCGTCCAAAAATTCTTGACGTTGACGCCAATTCCTGCTTCAACTCCAAGTTGAAGTAAGCGACGCAACGCAGGAAAAGGGGGTGCCGTTCCAAGGGCGAATCTGGCCATTCGGACGAATGGCGAATTTCAACCTTATTCCGTCCAAAAGCAGTCCCAATGGCAAATTTCTCTCAATTCGCCATTGTGCGGCGATCCGGGTTTTTACTTATTAAATTATATAAATTTAATAAGCAATCGTCGGTGAGATGCCGTACAGGACTTCTACTCTGTGGCCAAATGGTTGTCTAGGGGAATGATTTTACACAGAGTAAAGGAAAAATTAGATTGTTTTAATCGTTTTAAATACACCCGAATATAATGCGAAATAATAAGTGTAATGACTGGGTCGATCTGGTTTCTCTTCGTACTTGGACACTCACAGTTGACCGTTGGCTCCAAAATGGCGTCGATGGCGTCGTGTGAGCGCGGGATTTTAGCGGAGTAAACTCGACGCTAAAATACTTTGCTAAAATATACTAAAAATCCTCGCGGAGCAAGCTCAACACGAGAATACGTCTTGCACACAGCGATTTGATTATTACGGAGCAAGCTCGACGTAACAATCCGTCTTAACACAATTCGCCTTGTGGAGTTAAACTCGACACAAAGCCTTCAAACTAACAGAGTAAACTCGATGTTAGTTTCACACACAGAAATGGCTTAAATTACTCGTAGTAATTCAAGCTAGAAAGTTGCTATTCCGTACAGTGGGTACAGACCAGCGATGAAACTCAATTCGTCCAAGAATCACAGATCACACTTTGCAGTTTTGGCAGAAGTTTGACACGGTTGTGAACAGTTTGGAGGTGGAATCAAGAGTGCGGGAAGAGTGGGCCAAAACCGTTTGGCTCACTTCTAAATCTGCTCAGAAAAGCTGCGCAGATGACGAGTTGCATGAAGATCACACACGGCCGCCTTCGGGTCGTGTGCAACAATCGAGCCGGGCACGCGCGAGGGGAAGGGATGCTCCGCCCAGGCACACGCCTAGCAGCATCATCAAAGCAATGCACGCTGCAGCGCGATTGGTTGACGCTGTTGCTGGGCCAAAACTTGCTGCAAAACACAATATTATTTGGGTAATATTGTGTCTTGTTTTATATTTTATTAATGTATGTTTTATTTCAATTTACATTGAAACAAAACATATAAGTTTGTTGAATATGTTTATAAGACAATTTGGAAATATGGTGCGCACTCAAATAGGAATATTTGAGGTCACCACACTTCCCCCCCCTTTTAAGAAAGAATCTTATTCTTTTCCAAAAAGAGACAGGTAAGTATAGGAATAAATACACAAGGTTTCAAAGTAAAATGGAACAGGATATATATTTATTCTTTTTTATTACAATATAAAAATAAAAAAGGAATCATTTTTAATAAACGGGCGTGTTCCCTAATTATTTCGGCAACATGTCCGTCGAATGATCGTTTGGATCTTTGTGCTCGGTGACGGTGCACAAAGGTCGGCCGGCGTTTGGTCCTGACCGGAAGCCAGGGTTGATGTGGAGCCACACTTGCTTGATGCGGTCCACACCATCCCTTCGTCCAAAACCCATCTCGAAGTACTCCTGCGGGTCTTGAGGCGTAATTCGAGCGAACACCAGGCGTTGATGCAGGATCCACGGCTGCTGTTCCTTGATGTGGTTTTCCAGCCACGCGAGGACTCGGTTGCATAAATCCTCGCTGTTCTGGAGAATCGTTTTCGTTGCGCTCGTTATGTAGCAAAAGGCGTATAATGAGCGCAAACGTTGATAGGCGGTGAGGTGGGTGGCCATACTCGATCCCCTATCTCTTGGCGGCGAATCCTTTGGAGGAGGCGGCGGTGGCGGCGACTTCTTGCAGATCGAGAGGGATCTGGATCTGCGTAAAGCCGGGGTGCGCGTCTTTGGTCTGGCACCGCAGGCCACAGGCACGACGAACTCGCGATCGTCGCTGTCGAGCCATTCCATCGGAGACGAGATGTTGCAACTCGGTGCCTCGGTCGCACGGGAAACACTCGACGTTGCCGTGATGGCAGCGTGGAGTGGAGCTGCGGATGACGGTGGTGCGCCAGCGGGACGGGCGGTGGCTCGTTCTGCTGTGCGTCGCTGCTTCAGCGCAGCCCATTCCTGCCGTAGTCGAATGGCGGATCCAGCCGGAGTTTCGCCAGTCGCCTCGGCTTGTTGCGTCAATTCGGCGAGCATCGTTGGAGGATCGGGGCGAACTGACTCCCAATCGTCCAGCAAGGCTCGTGGAAGCCCTAGCGGCACGGTCCACAATCGAGTGGCGGCGGCCAGAGCAATCTGTGGGTCGGGAAAGACTCCTTGGAACAGGATTCGAAGAAGTCCCTCCGACAACTTCCTGTTCATCTTCTGCAGCGTCCGTTGCAGTTGCTTGTCGGACTTGCACGACGTAAGCTCTCGCGCAAGCCATTGCCATTCCTTCTCACCTTCGCGGATCTGAGCGAGTTGGTATTCGTCCAGATGCGCGAGGTACATCGTTTGGGCTGTCTCGGGAAACGATGAGAATCGCCTCCAGAGATCAGCGCACTCCTGTGCGGGAAATGGTTCGTGAGAGACGTATCCCTCAAAACGGATGACCGATGTCACTTGTGGCACGGGCACCGATGGATCTGGTCGCATGTCGCTGGTGACTGGACGGCAAGCGAACGGCAAAGAGGTGTTAACGTCTCCCTGACCGGCTTGCAATGCGGCGATGCGTTGATCTTCCTTCGCTATCTCGTCCGACCAGTCAATCCGGCCGGAGGAGGAAGCGGTAAGCTGTGAAGCGTTGGATCGTTCTTCACGCGACGAGAGTGAACTCCTCGTGGAAGATTGACGCGATTGCACTCGAGGTCGGCTTCGGGATGTGGGTCTCGATACGGACTTCGAATGTCTTTTCGGCGGCGTCGGCTCGCGTCGGTGATGTGAGCGATGACGAGCCTTCTGGAGTGGAGGTAACCCTCCAATGGCGCCTTCCCCCGACGACTGTGTTGGGGAGGAGCGACGGCCACTGTAGGGCGACCTCGATGATCGTGACCTCGACGTGGAGCGCGGTGGCACCACGTGGATGGTGGAAGCGACCTGTACCCGGGGCTCAGGCTCTGGATACGGGTTCGGCACGAAATCTGCATGGAAACATCCGCCCATGGCTAGTTGATGCATCTCCGACTGGCATGTCGGCACCCAACGTTTCTTTCCGTCCGTTGTTACACGGAAAGATTCGTTGTAGAGGCGTACAACCTCGGCCTTGGTTTGATCCAAGCGTTGGAAAATGTCCTCCAAAATCTGTCGACGCTCCCACGCAGGAGCGTTGAAGTAACGGCGATGGTCTCGCGTTTCTTGTGCGATCACTGTGAAGGCGAAGTCGAGCAACACGTTTCGCAGTGGTCCGAAGGTGTCGCGCTTCATTGCCCACTCGAGGGCGTCGCGATGACCGAATCCATCGATTAAATAGGCGATCCGAAACTTCGTTCCCCATCGCTTGTTTAAGGCCTTGGAGAATTTGTGTCGGGCCGCCCAAAACGTCAGTCGTCCTTTCGACTTTATGATTTCTGGCGGCAATGCGTGTCGCCAGACACCAGGAGCGGTCGGAACATCGGGGTGTAGTTCGAGATGCGTCTCCCGAAGCTGGATAATCTGTAAAAATATTCGAAGAAATAATTAAAATCCATTTTTTCGTGTAAAATAATTATTTCCGAATTTTCAGTGAATAAAATCACGGGTGAGATTTCATTCGACAGTTTAGATTCATTAAATTTTTTCAAAATATTTGAAAAATCGTAAAAAACGTTGTTTCCGACGGCTATGTTTCAGTGTTTGGAGCGTTACCGTAGCAACGCCTCAAAAATGAGACACAGCGCCATCTGATGATAATAATGGCGGCGTCTTCTTGCGAAGGCGTTACCAACGAACTTTTTGCTTTTTCGGAGTGAAAATGCACTTTTAATTACTTTTCATGACTGAAAGGTAATTTTATTTTAAATTATTTACCCGGTCGTGTCTCTGTGCACGAGTTTCGCCGTTTGGATCGGCGAATAGGCCTCCTCGAAGTCGGGGCTGAGACGGCGTGACTGGCAAACGGGCAGCAGCGTCGGCTAGAGCGGCTTGAGCTTCAGCGGACGCTTCGGCGGACTCTTCGGTGACATCCACGGATGCATTCGAAGTGTTTGCGGAACCAAGCAGCGTCGAATTTGTTTCTAATTCGAGGCTGTTGGCGCCGGCTTCGCTTCCTTCTTTCGGTTCCTCTCCTTCCATTTGAACGACTAATCCAAATGGAAAAGAAAAACGAAAATTAATTTATTAGTTTTTCCTTGGAAAATTCCAAAGAAAAAACTACTTACAATTGAAGAATCCCGTTGAAATAATCCAGTTGTTTCGCTTTTGGTTTTTTGGGGATGAGCACTTAGCACACGTGTGAGATCGAAGTGAACTCAGACGCGAAGTGATCAGTTCAAATACCGGAAGTTACGTTTGGGTAACGTCGCTGTTAGTGACGTCATCCAATCTTACTGTTTGATTGGTTTGAGTATGGCTTGAGGAATTGCTCCTTACGTCATACGGCTGATCCCTGGATCTCGAGGTTATCGAGGGGAGAAGACACATGTTGTTTTTTCCTCTCGGTTTACGAGTCCGAAGATTATATCTCTTTGTCGGCGAGGGATTTATTGTATTTAAATCGCCGTCTCCATTGTCATCGGAGACTGAGTCAGATGAGTCTTTTATTTCAGATGTTTTTTGTTTCTTTTCTAAAAACACCTTTTTATTTATTTTTTTAGCAATTTCAAGCTTTTTGAAACTGTCACGAAGTTCAACGTCGTTATTCACGAGGTCTGACTCCATTTGTGGTTTGGATGAATTATCGACAGGTATTTTCTTTAATTCATCGTCATCTAACGTATTAATTATATTTTCAGTCTTTTGACCGACTTCTTCGCCTTCTAACCATACTTCCTGGTCGAAACTCGGGAAATACGGAGTTAATTCAGACGAATGGACAGCTGGAAATATTTCGTTATTTTCTAGCTTTCTCAATTCTACTGAACCTCCCTGTAATACTTTGGTTATTACATAAGGTCCTGTTCTTTTATCAGCGATGCCAGCTGCAATGCCGCGGGCAGCGCTCGACAAAACATGAGAATCTCTCCAAACTAAATCGTTTAATTTAAAATTGGAGAACTTCTCACCTTCTTTTTTAAGATTAACTCGTCTACGCAAATCTAACACGTGCGACATCATGTGCTGATATGTTTCGGCGATAACGGCTTCTAATTTTTGCACGTATAAATGTGGGTTTTTTGGATCTACGACCAAAATTCCTTCAGGTATTCTTGGATCCCAAGGTACTCTGAGTTCGCGAAAAAAGTTAAGAAATGCGGGAGAGAAGTCTCTTCCTCTCGTCACCGTAGTTCTCAAACTAAATGCAAATTCACGCAAATATTCGTCCCATTTGGAATGAACAGATGAATAAATTGCAACCAAATATTTGATGTCACGGTTAACCCTTTCAACCGGGTTAGCTTGTGGGTGATACGTTGAAGTTGGTGTTGGAACCATCTTGAACTTTTCACAAAATTTTTTAAAGACTTGGGCACGAAATTGCGGGCCGTTGTCAGAAATAATTTTACGAGGGAATCCCATGCTCATGGAAAGGTGATAAATGCAATTTGCTACTTTTCCAGCAGTGGGGTTACACATTGGATATAATTCTGGCCAATGAGTTGCCACATCAAGTATGACTAAAATATGTGTTGTTTTTGCGCGTCCGAGGTTTTGGGCCGGTCAAATCAACACTTAGACAGTCAAATGGGCTGTAAGGACCCATTTGCGCTGCTTCAATTTGTCCTTTCGTTCGAGGTTTGCAAGCTTGACAACGCTCACAATGTCGAATGAATCTCGTAATGTCCGATTTCATGCCTTTCCAGGTATAAATTCGGCGTGCTCGATAAAGAGTCCTTGCAATTCCTGGGTGGCCAGAAAGTGGGTGGCCATGCATCAGCCAAATAATTTTATACTTCAATGTCTGAGGTACAAAAACTTTGAGTGCTCTCCCATCCTCCCCCAATTCATCAGACATTGTGGGATGAAATTGCATTAATAAGTCATCTTCAATTAAGAAGGTGGTTGCGTGTTTTCTATATTGTTTCCTCTGGAGTCGCGTTGTGACGTCAGGCGGAAATTGATTACAATTTAAAAAATTACGCATCAATTGGCAAACTTTATCTTCTTTTTGGGCCTTGATTATGTCTTCCCTTGTGGGAGGTTCACAATCAAGACGTTCTACAATTTTGGCGACAAATGCTTTTATTAAAACATTTGACGAAGGAACTTGGAATTTCCTTGAAATTTGCGCTCTTATGACGTCATCTGATTCCTCAGAGGAGTCATAAATTTTAGTCCAATAGTTGACGAATTCATGATCTTCCTTTTCCTCTAATGTGGAGACAGGAAGCTCATGGAATTTTCCCATTTTCCATTTTCGTTGTGGTGATGGACAGTAAGATAATAATTCGTCATTATCTCCATCATCTTCAGGATTTTCTGGTTTATCAATCGGTGATCTGGATAAAGCATCCGCTAAAACATTTAGTGGACCTTTAATATATTGTATTTCGAAAGAGTAGCGCATTAGCTCCATTTGCCAACGCGCTAACCTTCCAGCAGGTTCGTCCAACTGCATCAACCATTTTAATGCTTGATGGTCAGTCCTTACTATGAATGTTGTAAATTCCAAATAATGTCGAAATTTACGTAATGCCCAGATTACCGCTAGGCACTCCAATTCTGTGGCGCTGTAATTTATCTCAGCAGGTTGTAAACTTCTGCTGGCATAAACACAAGGCACTTCGATATTTTGATCATCGATTTCTCTCATTTGCATAAGCGCGGCGCCTAGTCCTTTTCTGCTGGCGTCGGTATGCACAATAAATGGTTCTGTCAAATCAGGCATGGCCATTGTTTCTGCATTCGTTAAAGCATCTTTTATTTGATCAAAAGCTTCTTGATGAATTTCTGACCAAATAAATTCCACATCCTTTTTGAGTAAAGGACGTAGAGGTTCTGTCATTACTGCCAGATTTTTAAGTAATCGGTGAAAAAAGTTCACCATTCCCAAAAACCTTTGCAACTCTTTCAAATTTGAAGGAGCTGGCATTTCTTTAATGGCGGCGACTTTTTTAGGGTCGACACTAACTCCTTGAACACTTAACTTGTAACCAAGAAAAGTTAATTCTTTTCTGCCAAATTTCGATTTTTCTGGATGAACATGAAGATTTGCATTTTCAAGTTTACTCAGAATTTCTTCCAGATGAATCATGTGTTCTTCAAAATTTTTAGATATAATGATTATATCATCGAGGTATGCCCATGCAAATTTTCGATAGGCGTCCCCCAAAATTTTTTCTATTAACTTCTGGAAAGTTGACGGCGCATTTACGAGACCAAAGGGCATGACTCGAAATTGTAGTCGACCCAAAGGGCTCCAAAATGCAGTTTTAGCACGGTCGTTCGGATGAACCTCTATCTGCCAATAGCCTTTTGACAAATCTATTGTTGTGACCCATTCAAACCTTCCGAGTTCTCGCAAGATTTCCTCAATGCTGGGCATTTGAGGAGGGTCGTATAATGTATGTGCATTGAGTGGTCTAAAATCAATGCAGAGTCTTGGATCACAATCCGGACGCATCACTAGAACTATTCGCATCCCATAGTCTCCAGTGGCTTGTTCAACGTACCCATTATCCAACATATCTTGACAGATTTGACGGATAATTTCACGTTTCTGTGGATTTACGCTTTTAAACGGAACTCTAATCGGAACTTTAGTGTCCAGTTTAATTTCATGCCTAACGAGGTGTGTTCTACCTGGTCGGCGTGATAAAATCTTTTCATGTTTCTTTAATACTTTTTCAAGCATTAAATTATTTTCCATTGACAAATTAGCGTCGCTAACAAGTCTTTGTACTATATTTTCTTCATCGGCAACTTTAGCTTGACATGCAGTGGCGGAACCAGCTTTCATGTGATTTGCTTTAATAAAGTCGCGTTTCATGATTTCTTCGGGTGGATCAAGAAACTCTTGATAACGATCAAGAATCGCTTGAGGAACAAAAGGTAAATCTTCTTTCAAAGACTTGACAAAATTCCAAGACATGGTCTTAGGATTTGGTTGAATATTGAGTCGATTCATGAAATCACATCCTAATAAAATAATAGGATATTTATTTCTTAAAATTATGAATGGATGACTTAACATCCCGTGTGTCCATGCAAAAGAAAGTAGGAGAGTCCCTTCAGGGACTACATCTTCTGAAGCAGTCGTAACTCTCACATCCGGTCCTATTGGTCGAATTTCATCTTCCAGTTTCAGCGAAATTACTACGGAGTAGGCCATGAAGCTTCGATTAGCTCCAGAGTCTAACATCCCTGTTATCATACCGTTTGCCGTCTGCAATCGAATCGTCGGCAAATCATTGCTGTTTGGTATGTCCGCGTACTTGCATTTAAAACGTCGCGGTGGCTTAATTTCTATTGGCGGATCCAATGGTAATTCGTCCAATAAATCATTAGTGACTAGCGTTGTAGCCATTAATTTTTCAATGCATTCATCAAGACCAGGTAAATCAATTTTACCTGACCTTTCAACAATTTCAGGTGTGGGCCTAGCTTTTCCATCTAGTAAAGTAACAGCATCTTTTATTTTAGATTCCCAATCAACTTTTATTTGTTGAACTTTTTCTTTAAAAAATTCTTCAGTGATGTTTTCATTTTGCAGCACAAGCCTTAAACTGGAAACATCAATTTTTGGAAATACTAAATTATTTTCTAATTCTAATTTAATCTGGGTATTTAAAAATTCATCTAAAATCTGAGATGGTGTTAGTTCATTTTCCGAGGCGGTAGGCGTCGCATCCACTAGACCGTCTGGATGCGCGCTTACAAGTTTTTTAGAAGCTCGCCGATTGATTTCATCGATTTTTCGAACTCCTCAATGATCTTGTCTTTGCTCGATTTCCTATCAGGACATTCTTTAGCCCAATGTCCCAATTTTTTACAAATATTACACGGGTCAGTAGCAGGCGATTTCGCGACTTTTGGCGAAGGCGAACTTGAACGTTTGGCTTCGTCCTTTTTAGGGGTCGGCGACTTCGATCTACTGAGCGCGTCTGTCTTTGGTGAACCAAAAGTAACGTTTTTAGGCGCCATCTTTGGTCCAAATTTTCGAGCTACTGCGTTATTACGGGCTAATAAAGCAGCTGCAGCCTCGCTTTCTGGTTCCGAGTCAGATTTCTCTGGTTCAGAAGCAGTTTCCATTTCAGTCACTTCGGCTAAGTGAGCTTTAGGGGTTGGATGTGGATTTTTCCCATCCGATCCCTTTTTAGATTCCTTAGCAGTCTCTGCCAAAAAATCTCCTCGTTTTGGGGGTTGCAAAAGAGGGGTGTTAGCAAAGCGTGTGTCTTTTGCTAATTCCTTTCTCCGTTGCTGTCGCTTAGCGTACGCAACTTTTTCATCAGCTGGTAGATAAGCTTTATAATTTTCGTCAATCCTTATTTGATTGGCTCGCATAAATTTGGCTAATTCAGCGAAACCACCCGGATAAGGTGCTCGTACTGAAAGTAGAACATTTTTTGAATAATCTGTCAATCCACGTCGGAATTGACGATCAATGGCTGCATCTCCCATTGTATAAGGGAGAGTGACCAATAAATCCTCAGTCCTTCTTAAATAAGAGCGAAGACTTTCGCCTTTATTTTGAGAAAGATTATCCCACATTTGTAGTAAGTCTTCACTTGACTCCCCATATTCAGTCATGAATTCCTCTACAAAGTGATTCCAGTTTTGAAATTGTTTAGAATAAAACCATTTCTCAGCTCGATCTATAAGAGCTTTTGGTACTACTCTTTTCAAAGCAGTGTGACATGCAATGCCATTCAACCTTGAAATTCGTAACACTTCATCTAAAAGAGTGGATCCAGCTTCCCATTCTCCATCGAATAAAGCGGGTTTGATGTGATCCCATCTAATAGTTCTTTCATCAACTAGATCGTGAGTCCAGTTGTTGGCAGTATATTGTGCAATTTTTTGTCGTAATGCAATATCAGCATTATCGGCAGTAGCGTCAGATCGATCGGAAGATCGACGATCAGCTAATAATCGATCAATTTCTTCAGCAGTGTAATAATGTGTATTACGCCGAGAAGAATGGCCTCGATGTCGACGTCGATGAGATCGATGTCGATTATCGCGTTCTTGTTGCGCATTCACATCAGAATCCGACCTTGAATCAGATTGTGAATTTGAAGGCGTGTTAAAATGTGGTGTTTCAGGTGGGTCGGGTGGGTCGCCGTCATCGTCGGGCGGTCGACGTCCACCTCCAGGTGGTCCATCTCCATGTCCATCTGGATTTCCTCCATCTGGTGGATTTCTTCTATACTGACCCCCACCTGGCGGGCTTTCATGTCCGTCCGGCGGTTCGCGTGTTGGATTGGTGTCTCGTCGACTTCTTTTTGACGAGTCTTGCTGTTGAGTCAGTGGTATCGTTCGAGTAACATGAATACCAGTTTCATGCTGTCTATTTCGATCGTCTACTATCCCCAACAGTCGGTCACTGTTGTGAAAAATAGGGTTTCGATTACCAGGGAGCGGATTGCGATCAGCTCTCCGTTCCTCAGAATCTGAAGGACGTTTTCTTTTTGAGCGATGGCGACGACGCGAACGTTGGTCGTCATCACTCGATAATCCAGATTGGCTACTTAACTCTGAAACAACAGAAATTGTTATTGTTTCGGGAGTCAAAATAGGGACAGTTGGCGCAGCCATTTCTGGTTGCACCAATTGGTCAGTATAATTTCTTGCTTGCAAACGGTCTTTCATTTCTGCAAGCTCTTCTTGAGCGCGTAACAAATCAGCTCGGAGAATTTCATTCTCGTTTATTTGATTTTGCGATTCTGGTTGTAATCGCTTAGCAGGGCCGCTAGACTTGACTTGTCCGCTCGTACTGGGTTGATCCAGCGAGTGGAAAATCTCGTCTTCACGCTTAGCTATTTTGCTTTCGCGAGTACGCTGTGTTTTAGCACGTGTGTCTAATTCAGCAGCATATCTCACTAGTTGATTATGATTGCGTTGGTAGTGGTCTGCCAAATCAATCAATTCTTTATTTTTCTGCTCCAGCTTACTTTTGGTAAGCTCGAGCTGTCTTCGCGCCTCTTGGTGTGAGCGAATTGAAAGTTCATTTCTAGTATTCATTTTAGAAAGATCTTCCACTTCACCTTTTAATCTGTATTCTCTAGCTTTTTGGGCTAGAAATTCCTCATTTTGTCGATTGAGTTCCATGTGTTGAAGCTCAACCTCCGCTTTTTGTTGTTGAAGCTCAGCTTCTTTTCGTTCCATTTCAAATTGTAAATTTGAAACGGCTCGGTCAGTGTGAAGTCGTATCATGGCGCGATGAATCTCTTCCACCGTCATGTCGTCCGTTATTTGGGCGCCATCTTGGCGTGCTTGATTTCTCAAAGCATCCAACATGGTCATGCGAGGAGGTGATTCGTGAGACGATTCACTTTCCATTTCACGTAACGTATTTTCCACTTCCTCCAGTGGAAGTGGCGGGAGTTCTTGGTCGTTAGAACTCGCACTTGAAGCGCTTAATGCTCTAGCAACTTCATTTTCAGCATCCTTAAGTTGTTTCGGATCTGGAACTGGTGTTATTTCTTCAGAAATAATTTTCTCCATAAGCATTTCAGGCTCGAGAGCCGGCAAAACCGTCGCTGCTCGTTTCTGAGTGCTTGGTCGACCTCGTTGTCGTTTTACAATTTGCATTGGCGTCGCCATTTTGTCAAATTGAAAAAGAACAATGGAAATAAAGGATTTTTTCGCAAAAATCGGATTTTAATAATCAAAACAATCCCGGACGGGCCCCCAAGTGCGGCGATCCGGGTTTTTACTTATTAAATTATATAAATTTAATAAGCAATCGTCGGTGAGATGCCGTACAGGACTTCTACTCTGTGGCCAAATGGTTGTCTAGGGGAATGATTTTACACAGAGTAAAGGAAAAATTAGATTGTTTTAATCGTTTTAAATACACCCGAATATAATGCGAAATAATAAGTGTAATGACTGGGTCGATCTGGTTTCTCTTCGTACTTGGACACTCACAGTTGACCGTTGGCTCCAAAATGGCGTCGATGGCGTCGTGTGAGCGCGGGATTTTAGCGGAGTAAACTCGACGCTAAAATACTTTGCTAAAATATACTAAAAATCCTCGCGGAGCAAGCTCAACACGAGAATACGTCTTGCACACAGCGATTTGATTATTACGGAGCAAGCTCGACGTAACAATCCGTCTTAACACAATTCGCCTTGTGGAGTTAAACTCGACACAAAGCCTTCAAACTAACAGAGTAAACTCGATGTTAGTTTCACACACAGAAATGGCTTAAATTACTCGTAGTAATTCAAGCTAGAAAGTTGCTATTCCGTACAGTGGGTACAGACCAGCGATGAAACTCAATTCGTCCAAGAATCACAGATCACACTTTGCAGTTTTGGCAGAAGTTTGACACGGTTGTGAACAGTTTGGAGGTGGAATCAAGAGTGCGGGAAGAGTGGGCCAAAACCGTTTGGCTCACTTCTAAATCTGCTCAGAAAAGCTGCGCAGATGACGAGTTGCATGAAGATCACACACGGCCGCCTTCGGGTCGTGTGCAACAATCGAGCCGGGCACGCGCGAGGGGAAGGGATGCTCCGCCCAGGCACACGCCTAGCAGCATCATCAAAGCAATGCACGCTGCAGCGCGATTGGTTGACGCTGTTGCTGGGCCAAAACTTGCTGCAAAACACAATATTATTTGGGTAATATTGTGTCTTGTTTTATATTTTATTAATGTATGTTTTATTTCAATTTACATTGAAACAAAACATATAAGTTTGTTGAATATGTTTATAAGACAATTTGGAAATATGGTGCGCACTCAAATAGGAATATTTGAGGTCACCACAATTGGTAACGTATTTGGACCTTTCTAATGGCGAATTGGTAGAAATTAGCCACAGGAGGAATCTGCCGCGACAAGCCGACGCAAAAAAATGGTTTTGGATCGAAAAACCAGTAAGGTTAGGTTCGCGCAGCCCCCCCTTGTTAGCCCTTCTTAGGAATTGGGAGTCGCAGTAGATGACGCCCACAGATTTGCCATTGGAAACGCAAATAACGTTTCCAATGGCGAATTTCAATACACACGTTTCCAATGGCGAATTTGCCCAGATTCGCCATTGGAACGTCAAATACCTTTCCAATTGCGAATTTTCAAAATTCGCCTAAAATTCGCCATTAGGTGATTCGCCGTTGGAACGGGTACCTAGGAAAAGGTCTTGCGGCCAACCAATCACGATCGACTCCAACTCTCGTCGATTCACGTCTGGTTGGCAAGACTTTGCCACATGCAAATAGGCCGCCATTTTCGTATTCTGGAACTACAGTAGTTCTAGAACTAGATACAATTCCAGGTTTCATTGAAAACATCTGATTGGCCAGACGCAACATCAATTGTTTCAGCAATGTTCACACCTGCCCAACGGTGTGAACAGACTCTGCGTTGCGTTTGACTAATTTTTCCTTGCGGTGCGTTGTGTCGCCCCTAGTGTGAACACAAGTGTGAACCTAGCTTCAGAGTGAACGTGCATTGTTACTTTTTAGTAACAAAAGAGTAATCCTTTATTGCATATTACCTGGCCAAAAAATATGGAAGCTCCATGATGGCTTCATTAATTGTATTGCTAACAAATGAATCCATCCTCAGATAAAAACAATGTAAATCATTTTTTGTGATGACAATACACCACAGCATCTTAACGTCAAAGCATCCATTTCCAATCTGCTTCAGTGCAAACTTACCTGTATAAACGGAACAAATTCGGTGTACTTATTATTACTATCAGATGTGCATTCAATTTTGAGAAACTCGTCTTCGACTCTGACTGTTCCGTCAATCATTATTGCGTTCCCAAATTCATATCTAGAATTAGAAAGAAAAGAAAAAGATTCACATAATTTAAAGGGTCCGTGAGAATCAGCTGAGAAACTCATCATCCTGGCTCATGTTTTTTAGTTGATTGATATAATAAAATGTCAAACTGTACACAACTTTAAATAAAAATCAGTCTGCAGTTTAACATTCAGGGGGGCATCAATCAATACACTTGTACCTTTATGGGTCCCGAAATTTTGGGAGTGAAGAAATCATGGCAAATGATGAGCACTAAACGGTTCTCGTTATAAAATAGATAAAATTATATTTATTTATACGTGTCATCACTTTCTTCATCCTTTTTTCTTATACTCCTACGGTAACATTGAAAATTGCCGTAATAATAACGTTTTTCAACATCCTTCTTTTGAATGGTGATATGAGTTTGATTAAAAATCACTAAAGATGGTGGTCCAGGACAAACAAGAGGTCTAACTGGTCGAAACAGATGGCGAACTGATGCATCAAAGGGATTATAATCTGGTATTTTACATCCGGCCGTGTGGACCTAATTTAATTTTTAAAAGATGTGATTAATAAGTTTTGTGATGAATAAAAATGTCTAGCTGTATCCGAAAACGTGTATGTTTTGTTGTTTAAATGCTGCTCGCACGCCCACTGCGTTGGAACACACGTACAACATCTATGGCGCATTTATATTTTATTATGTTTTTTTAGGTTCTAAGGATGCTGGTAAATTATTTGCTTGTAGTGCCATTTTGTCTCGCGCATTTCGAATGCAATTAGCCCTAATGAATTTGTATCTTACCAGAAATCTATTCAAACTGGAAGGTGCATTTGCACGAAATGAAATGTCATTAGTAATTTTGTACAAAGCAAACGTGACGAACACTGTCATAGAAAACGTTACAAAAACGACTTTCCGCCGTAAGCGTAATCGAGCCATTCGTTCTTATTAAAAAAAGCAACCTGAACTGAATTGTCTGAAGTGTAAAAACTTGATGATATTTGCTGGAAACAAAACAACTGCCGCTAGGGTAGTTATCAATATTACGATAAGATTACAAAAATAGATTACATAAAAACACGGGGGGGGGGGGGATTTTTCGATTAAATGTCCTTATTAAAAGCTATCAAAAGTAAACAGTTTACTGTGGAACATTCCACTAAAGGGAACAGAGGGTAATATTCACAAAAACAATTCAAAGCAAAATTAAAAATTTTTATTTCTTGTTCATCTGTCGTATTTATTTTGTACACAATCCTGTTTCAGATTTTTTTCTAGCCTCTTGTGTATCGTTTTCCGTGGTTAGTACTGTCACAAAATCCTATTTTGATAGAATTAAATTAACAAATTTTACGCGCAAAGTTGATCGCGCCTGAGTTATGGTTCTTGGGAGATATTTAATTGGCCACCGTTTGTCCAAAGCGTTGGGCGGTTGGAAGTCCCGGTTGTAACATCTAAATAAGCTTAAGTATTGTTTTTCAATATTATAAGGTGAGATGTGAATAAAATTTAAATTTTGTTTGAAGCCAAACTAAATTTTGATTTTGTTTAATTACATTTTTCATTTGATTTTACAGCGGTGTTTGAACTGCGCTGTGATGTGAAGGCGATTGTATGACATCATTTAAATGTCAATTTCTTACAACATTGCAGTAAGTTTTTGCACTACCTGGTGGATACAACCAAAAACGCTCATTCTGCAGATGAACTTCAAGCACATTTACAAACTGCAGGCGCTTAAGGAATCCCTGTGTTGATTCCGTGGCCAATAGTTCGAATAGCATTGAAATTTTGAATGTATCGTCTGTGTAGGGTTTAGTTTGATTTGTTATGCTTTGTTTCACCCAGTTAAGGTGAGGTGAGCGCATTCTGAGCAGAGAACTTGCTGTCCTGCGTTAATAATTCTGTTATACACAAAACCACCACAACGTTGATCTATTTCAGCCTGTTTACGCCTAACTGTGTACTGTGTGGAAAAGTAGTTCTATTCCTTTGACAATGAAACAACTGTTGTTAATCGATCACAATGTCTGGAGTTCGAGTACAATTTTGGTGTTATGAGCTACTTTTTTGTGTCCCTACACCAGTGAAATAGATCAACGTTGTGGTGGTTTTGGGTAGAGATGCATTAAGCTTAGTCACTTCTGGTTGCAAAGATTCCTGAAGCTCCTGCAGTTTGAAAGTTGCAGGCAGGATAGCATGTTGTTTGGCTGCTCTCGCTGGTTTCTCCAACTCAACTTTCTCATCTTCTCTGTACCACTCCAGGGCTGACCTCGAGACCATTGGTCAGTGTGTTAAAGTGACGTAAGTTGTGATCTGCTGTGTCAAGCCATATGGATACACAACTATTGTAGCTATCGCACAGCAAAATTACAAAGTTGAAGAGCACCGTCAATTTAGTCCAAAATTTAAGGCTGGCTGAAGACACAAAAATAGTATTGAAAATAAGTTAAAAATTAATAAATAAAAAAAAAGGAAAAAAAACACCCAAAAGGACAAAATTTTAAAATGTTCAAAGCATTGTTACGAAATGCTGTGGCAGCACTCCAACGACAAGAGGAGTTTCTATAGGCTTTGCTAGAGGAATAAACCAAGCATGTACCATTGTTGTGCGGCCACAAAAAGGAAAATAATTTATGTTTGGCTGTTGAGTGCCATTTTGGCTTTTACTGCAAACAATACTGGTGCTAGTTATTACGTACAAACCGCTAATAATACAAGATATTTAGTCTTCAATTTATTTCACGACAACACATAGTGCAAGGTGCAAATCAAAATGAACAGCAAAAACCTCGAGTTTTTAAGATGACGTAATTACAGCATTCGAAGTTATGATGTCATAGAGTACCAGGTTTAGTGCGACCATTGTTGGAGATCAGGGGGTGCAACTTGGATATTTTGCCGTCATTGGTCGAAAATCGTGACGTCATCAGAGGGCCTAGCAACGTATTAAAAAGTCCTACAATATATATATATCAGATTGCTAAAGATATTTAATACAGAGAGTTAATACTCAAATTTTAAGTTAACATAAAATAAAATTTAATTTAATTTAATTAAATTTAATTTAAAAATCTGTGACGCCACAAAATTGTTATTTTTTCGCCAGATAGCGCAACCTTATGGTATTCAAGTAGCCTTGGCTGGAGATCTTCCCTAATGGAACAATCGGAAGCGATTAAATAAGTTTAGCAACGAAATAGCAAGCCAAAATAGGGCAGCCATTATATTTCGTTGAATTCGCATTAACCGGAAAAATTACAATTCCTCGAACCTTTCAAAGCCTGTTACTGATGTGCATGCCCCAGACTAGATTCGTATGAATTCAATCGACATTATTTTGTCATGGGCAGGCCTACCCACTCGCTTTTTATTTAAACTGACCCAGTCTTATTCTCTATAATATTTTTCCAGTTTATCTATTTTCACTGACTCATCTGTCTTACTCATCTTTCGTTTAATTGATGCGCAATCGAGATGATGCGCATATGATTATTCTCAACAATAGGATCTTCATTTCTACCTTTCACCCCTTGACCCAAGTTAATCTGACCAGTCACATGACCAAGTCTTCCTCTTTTCATCCATCTTAACAAAAACCACTTCTTCTCTTGCTTTCTACTGAGTAACATTACTCCTCTCTAGTTAACATTAGATTTAGTCCACTTATGATTTGCGCCTTTAACAAACGCTCTCTTCCATTTAACCCTATTGCGTTAATTTCATGCCACTTATTTTATATTATTCACTGCTCAGGATATCCCTCTCCACCCTGAGGTTAATATCATTACGCATCTCATCATTTTACGCCTACAACACCCAACTTTAAGTGAGAAACTGTCTAATATAAATAATGTTAGTCAAACGCGAGTTTAGGTTCTCTGAGTCTCCGGATGTCCACACTTGAAAGAGACAACTGTTTAGGAGAATCTACGAACTTTGCCCAATCCTATTGCGCCAAATTAGCTTTTGCGCGGTATTTTTAGTATTAATTATTCCATCCAGAATTAATCGTGACAATATAGGTAAGAATTCTGCTTTATTTTTTCATTTATCTCACTCAATAAATCAAAATGCCCACTTTAAGCCACGCATTGTTAGCTCAATCATAAAACATTTTAAAGTCATCTACAGTAGATTTAGTAAATGCAGTAACAATATTTCTTCAAATGCGGACCGGTAACACAATGCGATTGATTTCCATACACGTTAATTCTGCTGACATCTCCGGATAACGCATACTTGTCCGTAGCCTCAAAATACCTAACCGTGCCCTCGAAAACTGCACCGCTCGGTTTCACCAAAATTGTCACGAGAAAATCCCACACACTTGGCAATTTGTCGCCGTATATCACCACGCGATCAATCACATCATTCACGCTGTCTTGAAACCGTAAGATTTCCTCACTTAATCCGCTCGCTCGAGCATCCCGAATCTCGTCCACCGACAAACGTGCACATTTCTCCTGACCGGACAACTCTTTATTGATTTCCGCGACCATCAATTGCGCCGAATTTAGAACTCGGGGATCGGTGAGCGCCACCGCTTTCTTCTCGTTGCAAGTGCACCAATGAGGCAAGATGGTGGCATCCTCGCAAGTTCGTTCCGGGGGAATCTCCGAGAAAAGACTTAATCCCCGATTGCGGACGTCCGCTTCTACGTCTTCGCCCGTAAAGCCGAGGATTTGTTTGAGCGTTTCGTGCAAGTCGAAGAAAGTGGTCAATCTGTTCTGGTTGACTCGAAGATTTCGCCAAAGTTTGGGATATTTCTCCCGGAACCACGGAGGGAATGTGAGGAAAACAAAGGGCATCCTTTCTTCCAGCTTTCCTACGTACGTGTTCCGGATTTCGCCGAAGCGGGTTCCGTGATCACTGAAGGTTACCAGAATGGAGTTGCGGTCGAGAAGGTTTCTGCCGTATTCTCGAAGGAAATCGTGGTACAAATGATCGCCACGGCCCACATCGTTAATACCACCATGGGACAAGCGTGAGTTGAACAGAAAGGCAAACGTGGGCTTTGTCTTAAAAGTCGTTAAGAAATCCATTAACCATTGCAGAGTGACGTTTATTTCCGGCCGGTTATTGTGGCAATTCGGCTCTACCTTATTCACATTTGAGTCATCTTCGACTGCCAAGTGGAACGGTCTCATGTAGTAATCTGTTGGTTGTTTGTAGAAACCTCGTTTATTGTAGTTGAATGCTGAAATGGAAGGATAGTCTTCCGCGTAAAATGTTCGGTAACCTTTGTCACTGAAGTTCTTCCAGATGATGTTTAAGTAGTCAAATGATGACTGCAATGTTTCGTTCCAACATTCCTCAGTGTAAAGTCCTGTCAGCAGTGGTATTACGTTAACCAATGTGTTGTCGGCCAGTTTAACGAAGCCTTGTAACTCGATTGTGTTTGTGTTGTTCTTTAGCAAGTTGTATGTGTTGGGCATTTGGCGGATCAAGTTGAGACGTGACACCGAGTCAATTCCGACAAATGTCACGCTTAGTCTTTCTCGTATTAGATTTTTGGTTTTTTGGCTCCATTTTTCGAATTTCTCGTCACAGCGTTTTTCCACGTCTGGTTTTATCTGGTGTGAACAAGGAGAAAAAGTCTTTGTTTAATTTTTGTGCTAAATTTTAGAATACACAGGTATATATTTTTTTTTCAATATTTTTCTGAACAATGCTATTACAATTATTAAGTTTCTGCAAAAGTGAAATACTGAATTTTACTTTTCAAGAAAAGTTCTGTTCCTTATCCTGCCCAAGAAATGGAATCAATCTCAAAGAAGTCAGACAGACAAAGATTTCTAGTTCTCCAACTGCTCCATTTCACTACTTGTACTACAGCTATGTTCACCCTTGTGTTCACACTAAACGCAACGCAAGAAAACTTGACGTTGACGACAATTCCTGCTTCAACTCCGAGTTGAAGTAAGCGACGCAACGCAAGGAAAGGTCTTGCGACCAACCAATCACTTTAACTCTCGTCGATTCACATCTGGTTGGCGAGACTTTGCGACATGCGAACAGGCCGCCATTTTCGGATTCTGGGACTACAGTAGTTATAGAACTAGATCCAATTCCAGTTTCATTGAAAACATCTGATTGGCCTGGCGCAACATTAACAGCGTGAACAGACTCTGCATTGCGTTTGACTAATTTTTCCTTGCGGTGCGTTGCGTCGCCCCTAGTGTGAACACAAGTGTGAACCTAGCTTCAGAGTGAACGTGCATTGTTACTTTTTACTAACAAAAGAGTAATCCTTTATTGTATATTGCCTGGCCAAAAAATATGAAAGCTCCACGATGGCCTCATTCATTGTATTGCTAGCAAATGAATCCATCCTCAGATAAAAACAATCTAAACCATTTCTTGTGGTGACAATACACCACACCATCTTAACGTCAAAGCATCCATTTCCAATCTGCTTCAGTGCAAACTTACCTGTATAAACGGAACATATTCGGAGTACGTATTATTACTATCAGATGATGTGCATTCAATTTTGAGAAACTCGTTTTCGACTCTGACTGTTCCGTCAATCATTGTTGCGTTACCAAATTCATATCTAGAATTAGAAAAAAAAAAAAAAGATTCACACAATTTAAACAAGCCACTCCTTGAAGGGTCCGTGAGAATCAGCTGAGAAACTCATCATGCTGGCTCATGTTTTTTGTTGATTGATATAATAAAATGTTAAACTGTACACAACTTTAAATAAAAATCAGTCTGCAGTTTAACATTCAGGGGGGCATCAATCAATACACTTGTACCTTTATGGGTCCCGAAATTTTGGGAGTGAAGAAATCATGGCAAATGATGAGCACTAAACGGTTCTCGTTATAAAATAGATAAAATTATATTTATTTATACGTGTCATCACTTTCTTCATCCTTTTTTCTTATACTCCTACGGTAACATTGAAAACTGCCGTTATAACGTTCTTCAACATCCTTTTTGTGAATGGTGATATGAGTTTGATTAAAATTTACTAAAGATGGTGGCCCAGGACAAACAAGAAGTCTAACTGGTCGAAACAGATGGCGAACAGATGCATCAAAGGGAAGATAATCTGGTATTTTACATCCGACCGTACGGACCTAATTTAATTTTTAAAAGATGTGATTAATAAGTTTTGTGATGAATAAAAATGTCTAGCTGTATCCGAAAACGTGTTTTGTTGTTTAAATGCTGCTCGCACGCCCACTGCGTTGGAACATACGTACAACATCTATGGCGCATTTATATTTTATTATGTTTTTTTAGGTTCTAAGGATGCTGGTAAATTATTTGCTTGTAGTGCCATTTTGTCCCGCGCATTTAACCCACTTTTCGAATGCAATTAGCCCTAATGAATTTGTATCTTACCCGAAAATTTTTCAATGCGTAAGTTGTATCTGCACGAAATGAAATGTCATTAGTAATTTTGTACAAAGCAAACGTGACGAACACTGCCATAGAAAAAGTTACAAAAACAACTTTTCGCCACAGTAATCGAGCCATTCGTTCTTATTAAAAAAAAAAGCAACTTGAACTGAATTGTCTGAAGTGGAAAAACTAGGTGATATTTGTTGGAAACAAAACAACAACCACTAGGGTAGTTATCAATATTACGATAAGATTATAAAAATAGATTACATAAAAACACGGGGGGGAACAAATTTTTCGATTAAATGGCCATATTAAGGGCCATCAAAAGTAAACAGTTCACAGTGTAATATTCCACTAAAGGGAACGTAGGGTAATATTCATAAAAACAATTCAAAACAAAATTAAAAATTTTAATTTCTTGTTCATCTGTCTCATTTATTTTGTACTAGTACACAATCCTTTTTCAGATTTTTCTCTAGCCTGTTGTGTATCGTTTTGCGTGGTTAGTACTGTCACAGCGTTATATTAAATACGGGTTAATTGGTTGGGGGGGGGGAAAATACAATAATAGGAGATATTACAGTTAGGGGGGTTATTTAGTTTACTTGGGGGATTTGGGATAGGGGGAAAAATAAACCCCCTTATGGGGGGAAAACTAGTCAAAATGGGGGTGAAATAATATGTTGCCATTATTGATTACACATTCAAGTACATGTTATAGTTTAATAAATTCACTGCGTGATACAGGGCATTGTCCAGCACTATGACACCCCCATTTTCCAAATTAGGAAAAAAAATTTCTATCTAACACATAAAGTTGGCAGAGTTCATCTCTGAATGGTAGTCACTATCAGACTTCTTTGCACTAAGAAATAAATTAAAATAAAATAATTAAATACAAACAAAGTAATTAAAATTATAATTCCACTTTATGTTACATAAAGTACTTGAAAACAAGTAAACCATTCTGTCACTTTCTATGTGGCCAACAATTCCTACTCTAGAAGTGGGATGTTTTAGTCCAGTATTTAAACCACTGAGAAAAGCATCTCTGTGCGATGTAATGTACCATCAACCCACTCCTTGCTTATGTATTCACATTTAAAATTGAAATTAAAAAAAAATTATATTAAATTAAAATTAAATTATCAGTCAAGTTAATAACCTGCATTGACCCATGTTTCGTCCGTGTAGTAAACCTTTCTTCTTTCTCGACGATAAGCTTTAATCTGACGCAAATACTTCCTCCTCCATGCAACAATGTCATCACGTTCAATCAGCATTTCGTTTATTGTTGAATCCAAACTTCTTTATGTATGATCTTAAGTCTCTGGTTTTTTTGAAAGTGTGTTTGTTGGTTTGAAATAAAAAGACGTGTTGCCACTATGAGATTTGTACACTCACTGGGTTAAAGTTTATTGTCTTCCAAAAATATGTACACAAAAACGCTCCTATTGGAGCAACACTAATCTGATAATTGGCTTCAGCTGCCTTCCTAGAAGGAGAGCTGAAGCCGGGTTAAGTGACAACAAATCTAACCCTATTTTAATAAAAAAAAAGGTCAATGACACTAAATGTGGTAAATAAACAGATAAAAAAACATACAACTACATTTCAAAAGTTTAGAAAGTGAGTGAAAAATTCACTCACTTTGTGAATAACACCAAAAATATGACTTAAAAGTTAAGCAAAACCAATTTATACCATCAGATTTGAATAGAACAATTATTTTTCATCTAAAATAGCTTGTAGTTACATATATTTAGTTATATAGTTTAGTTACAAATCGAGATTTTCAAAACCTCACTTGTGTCAAAAGTTTAGAAAGTTGAAAAAATCATTTCATAAGTTTAGAAAGTGCAACATAATTCCTTTATTTCGACTTGAAAATAGAACATTTTCATTTTTTTGTTTAGTATTTTGTTGGATGATCTCTGTATCGTATGACCGCCTTCAATCCGCGAAGCATTGTAGACAATACAGTAGGGGGCAAAGCAATTGGGACATGTTAAATCTCATGGCTGTATCTCGATAAATAAAGAAGGAAAATTAATGAAATTTTAACTGGATACTTGTACAACATCCTACTGTATTCAACTAAAATTTTATCAAAATCTATCCATTAGTTCTAGAGAAAAAAATTATTTTATGAAGTGACATCAAAATTTAAGAGGCAAAGTAAGTTAACAAACTCTGTTAAACCATCGAGAAACCTTACAACAATGTCTGTTAATGCTTTGTTGGCCCTCCTTTAGCTTGTACTATTGCTTTCAATTATTCAGCCAGACTTTCAATCAATTTTAGTAGCACTGTTTTAGACATACTTTACACCCAAACATCAAGCAAAGCTAATTTCAACTTTGGAACATTTTTTTCTCAACTCTAGAGAATCTTTTTGGTTTAAATCAAGAAATCATCTCATAACTGTTCAATTGGATTAAGTTTCAAATAACTGAGAAGGCCATTGAAGATGTCTGATTTTTTTTGGTGTGAAATACTCTCACGCAAATTTTGATGTATGTTTTCGGTTGTTATCCTGTTGCTACAACCAACCCCAATGTTTTTTTATTCCTCAAGATTTCTTTCTAAATTGTCTCTGTAAACATTAGTATCCATTATTTCTTCAATGGATTGGAGATTTCCAACCTTTCGCATCCCCAAACCAACACTGAACTATTTTTTCAGAGCAGTTACTTCATAAAATATTTTTTTTCTCTAGACCTAACAGATAGATTGTCATAAAATTTTAGGTGAACAAAGCAGAATGTTGGACAAATATTCAGTTAAAATTTCTTTGGTTTTCCTCCTTTATTTATCGAGATACAGTCATGAGATTCAACATGTCGCAATTGCTTTGCCCCCTACTGTATTGTCTACAATGCTTCGCGGATTGAAGGCGGTCATACGATACAGAGATCATCCAACAAAATACTAAACAAAAAAATGAAAATGTTCTATTTTCAAGTCGAAATAAAGGAATTATGTTGCACTTTCTAAACTTATGAAATGATTTTTTCAACTTTCTAAACTTTTGACACAAGTGAGGTTTTGAAAATCTCGATTTGTAACTAAACTATATAACTAAATATATGTAACTACAAGCTATTTTAGATGAAAAATAATTGTTCTATTCAAATCTGATGGTATAAATTGGTTTTGCTTAACTTTTAAGTCATATTTTTGGTGTTATTCACAAAGTGAGTGAATTTTTCACTCACTTTCTAAACTTTTGAAATGTAGTTGTATTAAAAGCAAATGAGAAATATCAATCAAGTTTTACAAAATAGCAAAAATAATGGCACATTAAAGGGAATGTACACCCAAATCAAGAAATACAAAAATTAGATAAAATGACACTGAAATACTACAACAAATTGTTGCGATCCTCCGGGCTTTCCACTCTGAAACAAATACTTACCTTGTCAAGAGCGGTACGCAAGTGAGATGCTGTTTATAGGCCTTATACTCGGTTGCCTGTGTGGTGTCTAGGGGTAGTTTTATGAAAGGAAAACGACAGTTTGGATTGAATAAAATACAAAAATGTTTTATTTGTGCGAAAATTACAATTATAATTATCAGGAATATAATAAATGAATTTACTAGAATTAGAGGTTAAAACTAGAGGAGAAAATATAGGAAAAGAAGCGGGAAATGAAACGAGTGAGCAGTTACACTCACTCAGAACAAAGGAAAAGGCGCTAACAACGACGATTGATCGTTGAGCGCGAGAATTTGGCGCGCAACAAACGGCTATTTGTTGCGCTCGGAAAATGGCGAGACAGACTCGCCTGAGAAAATATTATTTCTCGTTGAAAACAATGACTTTCTATTCGTAAGCTCCGGAGTAAAGCTCGCAGGTGGCTTACGAATATCGGCGATGGTTCTCTACGAGAGATTTGCCGTTGACGACGACGATGAGAGTACCAGAGTAAACTCGATGGCGCTCTCACAATATTCGACAACGAGCGGGAACAAATTTCCTTCGCTCGTACGATGGCGATGAACAGTGAACTCCGGAGTAAGGCTCGCAATTGGTTCACTGTCTTCTCACGATGGTTGACGGCGACGGGTTGCTCGATCGACGAAGGCGAATCACGGAACAAGTCAACGCGACTCGACGGCGGCGGGTGAGCTGGTTTTCTCGAGCGTTACTCGAGATTCGTAATCTGTGCGCAAATGTGGCTGGTTCCACCGAATTTATTCAGTGGAAACAGCAATGTCTCTTAACTCACCAAAACAAGCAATCCGGTCAGCACTAGAATCCTTGTGTTTGAAGTTCGTAGCGATGATCATGTGGGTGTTTGTTGTTGGTGTGTCAGTGTCAAGAGTAGGCCAAACCGCCAAAATTTGGGGTTTTATACACTCTCGAAATCTGCGCTCGAAATATGTGCAGATTACTAATTTTGGCACAACAAAGGATTTTGTTGCGCCAAAAGCCGTTATTATTGCACCATAACCGTTGGCTATGGGAAGAGTGGCGTGTGCCAGGCACGCTTCAAATATGCGCAGCGGATGCTGCGCAGACGTCGTAATTTAGTGAGACAAAGGATTTTGCCTCACTAAGCGGTTAATTAACGCCTCACCCCACACAATATTGGGGTGAGCCGTGTTAAGGGAGGATTTTCTCCCCTAATTATGTAATTGTTTGGCGTGTGCCAAACACAAATATTACCAAAATAAAATGTAAATACAACTTCTTTCGTGGTGACTCTTTTATTAAATAAAAACACATTAAATTGAATAAAAGTGGCTCAGGGTCACCACAAAATGAATAAAAATACACAAATATTAAGTGCAAGGTTATGAAAAAGGGAAATACAAAATAACTAATAAAATAGCACAAATTGGCATGTTAAAGGGAATGTAAACCCTTAATAAAATGTTATGAAATCAAATACAAATTGTAAAAATATAAATAAAGCAAATACAAATTGTAAAAATATTAATAAATCAAATACAAATTGTAAAAATATTAATAAATCAAATACAAATTGTAAAAATATTAATAAATCAAAATACACAAATATAACACATAAACATCACATTAAAGAGAATGTGAACCCTGGAGTAAAACGCCAGTTTTCACATTTATGTTTCATAAACTTGAAACCGATGCCGATAGAAGTAAACGTAATGCTTCTTTGCTTAAACTCGGAAGTGTCTCATCAGTCTGAATTACGGTTGCAACTTTCCGTAGTGTAGCCACCTCACCTCTTCGGAAGAAGTCATGCACTTTCGAATGAATTGCAGATTGTGTGAACGAAACATATTTAGTTAATCGCTTCCGATTATCACCGCGTCTCTCCTTTGTTGGGATTATTTGATGTGGAAAATCACCACTTGATGTCATTGTGTAATTGATGTAGTTTGAGTTTTTTTATATCCTGTGGTGACACTCCTACCATATATGGAGTGAACATCCTTCCTGTGTTTTTTCCCCACTCATTCACTTGATGTAGAACAGTGAGGTTGCTCTAACCTTGTATTAAACTTCAACCGTTATTTCCATATTCATAACAAATGGTAGCAGAGGATGGTTGAACAATCATCAGCCACACTGAATAGAAGAAAAACGGTATTGAGACCGAAAAACAAGAAGTTTTGAGTGGATTTGAGGCGACGGTTGAGAGCAACCACGAGGCGAAAACCGAGAGTAACGACGCGCCATCTTGAAGAGCACGATACGAGACGACGAGAAACAACTTTAACAAAGACTGTGAGCAACAATTCGATTCGAGGTGAATTAAACAATATTGAGATTGTGCCACAGAACTGAGACGAGGAAAAAGTTGAACAATACGTGCAAATTGAGACGAAACCAACAAAGATGAGCGACACCGGTAATTGGAGTTTGGCTAACATTGAGCCATTAAATGATGCGAATTATTTCCTATGGGAATCGAGAGTGGAGGGAGTCCTCAGGGCCAAGAAATTGTGGAAAGAAGTAATAGTTGGAGCCGAACCGCAACGAGGAGTCCAAGGAGAAGCGGATTTTGCCGCACAAGAGAAAACTTGGAACGATTGGGACGATAAAAACGCGGCGGCCCACTTCACGATGATCAGCACCATGACGGCACCACAAGTTTTGAAATACTCAAACACAAAAGGTGCAAAGGCACTTTGGGATTTGGTGAAAACAAATATGGCGGCAAAAACCCAAGAATTGCAAATGAGGAGTGCCTGCGAGTTGACACAGCTGAAGATGAACAGCAAAGAAGATGTAGACACATACATGAACAGGGCCGAAGCAATAATTAACCGCTGTGCAAAACTTGGCAAAAATATAGACGACTACGAGTGCAAGTTTTACGTGACGAAAGGATTGCGGAGAGAATTTGACGCGAATGTGCGCGCAATTGAAGTGCAGGCGAATTTAGACATGTCAAAAATTCGTGACATATTAAAAATGGAAGAAGGTCGAATTTCAACTAGAAAAGAAGAAAAAAATACGACATTGAACGAGACTGCACTAAAAACACGAGAGAAGGGACAGAAACCAAAGCGCACATGCTTCAACTGTGGCCGTGGAGGGCACATGGCAAGAGAATGCTACAGCGAGGCAAAATGTTACAACTGCCAGGAGTTTGGTCACTTATCGAAAGATTGTTCGAAACCAAAACGAGAATTTAAAAGTGGCGACTCAAGAGGACGTGGTCGAGGCAGAGGCAATCAGCGAGGTCGCGGCAGAGGAAAAAGTGAAATATCAATGATGGCGTACGAGGAAAAGCCCGAATTTACACTTATGACGTACGAAATGGATGAAAACACCAATGATGAAGAGACGAATGAAGAACCAAACGAAGAAAACGATTGGGTGTTGGATTCCGGAGCGACAAGCCACATGACGGCGCTAGATGCGAAACATTTCAACACATTTGATGAAGATGAGAAGAATATTGGAATGGCCAAGAAAGGCAAAAGCATGAAATCGATTGGAATGGGCGAGATTGTGCTCGAACACGACGGGAAAAATTCCAGATTGAAGAAAGTACTATGCGTACCGCAAATTGGAAGCAATTTGTTGTCAGTATCGAAAATTGTCGATAATGGACTAAAAGTCACATTCTCCAAAACGAGCGCAATAATTGACGATGAGAATGGAGAAGAAGTTATGACAGTGCCAAGAAAAGGAGACATGTTTGTGTTGAAGGCAAACATAAAAGAAAATGAGAAGTGTTATAAAGCGGAGGAAAAAGACAACAATTGGCACGTGAGATTGGGACACTTAAACTACAACACACTGCGAGAGATGAAAAACGAAGAACTTGCATATGGCATAGAAATTAGCAGCAAAGGTGGCGCCGTGTGTGAACCATGCATCGCGGGAAAGATGAAAAAGTCATCGCACAAATCGGTAACAGACCGACAATCGTCAAGCATTATGGAATTGTGGCACATTGATTTAATTGGACCAATTGGACCCGAATCTCGAGGAGGTGCAAACTATATAATGACTGTAGTGGACGATTGGAGTAGGATGCTAATGATTAAAACATTAAATGCAAAAAGCGACGCGAAGGAGAAGTTAACAGAACTTATCATTGGGATGGAAAGACAGACCGACAAGAAGCTGAAAAAATTAAGGAGCGACAATGGCGGCGAATTCTTGTCCAAAAGCATGAAGGAATGGACGACAAAAAGAGGCATTGAACACCAGCTGACCACAGCATTTAACCCGGCTAGCAATGGCGTCGCGGAACGCGCGAACCGGACAATACTTGAGATGTTGAGAGCAATATTGAAAGATTGCAAACTGCCAAAGATTTTCTGGGCAGAGTGCGCATCGTCAGTGGCGCACATCCGCAACAGGTGCAAATCGTCAGTCCATGGACGCACACCATTTGAGATATGGTTTGGCAGAAAACCAAATTTAAAATATTTGAGAAGATTTGGATGTATAGCATATGTGCTAATTAAAGACCACAAACGAAAGAAACTGGACCCAAAGGCGGAAAAAGCAATATTTATTGGATACTCGAATACGAGGAAAGCGTACCGGATTTACCACCCAGAAAACGACTCGATAAGCGAAGAAATCGATGTAAAATTTGACGAAAGTAAAACGGGCGCAGACTTGCTGAATGGGGAAATCCAAGACAATGAAGAGGAGACAGTCAAAATCGATCTGAACTGCGAAGAAAACGAAGACGAATCAGACGATGCTGAGGATGAAGAGCAAAACGAGATAAATGAAGAAGAAAATGAAGCCAATGAATCGGAAGATAACACGGAAGAAAACGACACTGAGGTCGAACGTGACGAACCACCACGGAGGGGACGACCAGCAGGGGTGACCAGGGAAATGAAGTTGGTCGCCGATAAAGTGCAAAGAGAAGAACACGAGAAGAGACTGGTTGACCAGGGAGCGCGAAGATCAGAGAGAATTAAGACGAAGCAAATGGCATTACTAGTAGAAGAAATCTTAACGCCGAAAAACTTCCACGAAGCAACAAACTCCCATCACGCGACGGAATGGAAGGCCGCGATGGATGACGAAATGAGTTCGATGAAACAACACGGAGTGTGGAAAATAGGAAAATTGCCAAAAGGAAAGAAGGCGGTGAAATCCAAGTGGGTTTATAAAGTGAAGTTAAATTCCGAGGGGGAACCGGAAAGATTCCGAGCAAGACTAGTAGCCACTGGATACTCGCAGAAATTCGGGGACGATTACGAGCTGACCTTCGCCCCGGTTATCCGAATAGAGACTTTGAGAATGCTGATCAATGTAGCAGCAAAAATAAACAGACCATTGAAGCAACATGACGTAAAAGCCGCATATCTTCACGGCAAGCTAAAAGAAGTAATATTTATGATGCAGCCGGAAGGATACGTTGAAGGAGGAAAAGGACATGTGTGCCAACTAATTAAGAGCATCTATGGATTGAAACAGGCAGGGAGATGTTGGTTTGAGATGTTAGATAAAACATTGAAGAAAATTGGATTTAGACCATCTCCAGAGGACCCATGCCTTTATGTGATTTTTGTTGATGGCAACTTTATGTTCCTAGGCGTGTACGTGGACGATGACTTATCTTTGGCATCCACAGACGAATTTGAGACGGAACTAATGTCGAAAATGAAGGCAGAAATTGAGTTCGTGAGCATAGGAAGACTGGAATACATCCTGGGAATCCAAGTTGAGTATGGAAATGGAAGAATCAGCATCCACCAAGGCGGATACATTAAAAGATTGGTGGAGAGTGAAGGATTGGAGGGATGCAATGCGGCAATAACACCAGTGAACCCCAATCAAAACTTGGATGAATTTGAGGAAAGCGAAAAGGTTGATGCAACACAGTACCAGGAACTGCTGGGCAAGATGATGTACCTTGCCACACACACGAGACCAGACCTGAGTTTCCCAATGAGCCTGTTATCGCAATATAACAAGGACCCACGAAAGATTCATTTTACAGCATTGAAGCGTGTGCTGAGATACCTGAAGGGGACGGTGGACTACAAGCTAAGCTACGGGAGAGAAGAGAGCCATATCCATGGTTACTCGGACGCGAGTTGGGACCGGACATCGAACGCACGGTCGTTCTCCGGATTCATCACACTTGACGGAAGTTCAATCATTAACTGGAAATGCCAGAAACAAGCGATAGTCGCGATGTCGAGTACAGAGAGTGAGCTCTTGGCGCTGACCGAAGGAGTGCGAGAATTAATTTGGCTGAAACAACTCGCGATTGGACTAAATGGAGAAGTTGACGACGGAAATACCACGACAATGCACTGTGACAGTTTAAACGCGGTGAAACTGTTGCGAGGCGGTGCACAAAAGACGAGGACCAAGCACTTGAATCGAAAAGTGCATTTCATTAAGCAAGAGATCGAGGATGGAAACATTATCGTGGAACATGTCGCAAGCCAAGACATGTTAGCAGACTTTTTAACGAAGCCTTTAGCCGGACCTGCACTGAACGGAATACTAGAAGCATTAGGACTAAAGACTGTGGGGGAATAATGACTTTATTGTGTGCAGTGTTCATATTGATTGTTTTTATATAATTGTGTTTTTGAGAAGTGTTTTTGTGATGAAATCGAATTGTTGATTTTGGGGGAATTTGTTGGGATTATTTGATGTGGAAAATCACCACTTGATGTCATTGTGTAATTGATGTAGTTTGAGTTTTTTTTATATCCTGTGGTGACACTCCTACCATATATGGAGTGAACATCCTTCCTGTGTTTTTTCCCCACTCATTCACTTGATGTAGAACAGTGAGGTTGCTCTAACCTTGTATTAAACTTCAACCGTTATTTCCATATTCATAACATCCTTGCCAGGTGTTTTCAATTGTCCTAAACAAAAAAACAAGTTTCAATTTTTAATTTTTATTTTAATGTTTTTTCTCACCTTTATCACTCCTCTCTCTTCTTTTATTATACAGGGTGTTCCAAAAGTCTGAACCATCCTAAATATTTCGTGAGCTATTGCATCTAAGCCAACTTTGATGAAGCAATCGTATAGGAAGTTGGGTGAGAGCAATCCAATA